>PVHY01004852.1:0-89197 GCA_004024945.1 Uropsilus gracilis | reverse complement strand
GGGGAGCGAAGGGTTGGCTTTGAGGGGGAAAGGGATGACGCATTTGCAGGAGAAAATGGAAGTTGTGGTAGGGGTTGGGGTCGGGAGAATGTGATGGCAGTATGTGTACTGGGGCGATTGGGCTGGAAGGGTATGGAAATGTTGGACTGGGCGGAAGAGGCATTTGTGATCTGAAGTGGCTGGAGAGGTACCAGCCGAGGCCGCGGTGGGGAGGCCGCGGTGGGGATGTCTATGGAATCGAGGAATGCCGGGGGCATTTGACATATTTGGTAGGCTGCTTGGAGAGGGAGAGAGTGAGCTGGAAGGGGGCGGGGCCGGGGGAAGTAGTGGAATTAAGTGGGCGTGACTCATATGGGCACGTTTTACTTGAAGATGGTTCAAGCCTGGACTGACATTTGAAAATTTAGGCTAGAATTTTCCAGTTAACAAGAGGGGAAAATAGAGGGTAAAGATCAAGATGGAGACACAATGGAGATGTAAGATTTGGTTTGAGTTGAAATGGAGCTGTGTCAGATTTGCTGGCTTTACTAGAGAGAAAGTTGGCATGAGAGGAACTTGAGAATGGGAATAACTGAAATCAGGGGTTGGGGAAATTGATGGCATTAGAGGCTTGGGGTCTGACCAGGAATATGATAAAGAAAGATTATTTGGCCAGGGGCTTGAGAGTGCGTGACTAGAAGAGTTGTGACAGATTTGAAAATAGCTAACACAGAAAGTCAAGGGCAGTATTTGGTTTTGACTTGGAAGTGGAGGCTGCTTTACCTGTAGAAATAGAATTGTATTTATAACAACAAAGATTACAGGCTTGGGAGAGAAATGGAGCATTGGAACTGGTGGTACCTGAGTTAGGAAGGAAGCATAGTGGGAGCCTAAGATTTTGGCTGCTAAAGTGAGATTGGGTGAAGGCTGGGACTTCACAGTGGTAGGTAAGAAGGTCTCTGGAGTGGATGGTGCTAGAGTACAAGGAACGGGGGTTCCATGTGAAGGAAGTAGAATGTGACTTCATTATTTGAACCATGAAGATTTAGTTTATAAGTTTAAGAAGAAAATTGAAATCAGAGTGATTTGTAAAGGGAATTGGGAAATGAGAGAATTGAGGATGAAAGAGACTCAAGGGTGGGAACCTGGATGATGGGCGGGTAAGACTGGGTGAACCTAGTAGGATAACAGGTGGCATGTCCTATTTGAGCCCAGTTGATGCTGAGTGTAACATATCTAGGGTGAAATCTTAATGGGAATCAGTAATATTTGCAAACTAAGCAGATCCCAGCTGGGAGGGGTTATGTGGCAAGCAAGATTGGAGTGCCAGATTTGGCAGTTGTCTAGAATAAGTGGGTAAGAATGCAGTGACTCAGATCTGGGCTCATGCGGGTTATGTTTCAGGAGTTGGGAGTTTTTGAAGGTGATTTATTATAAAGAGCTACAACTTCCACTGTGATTAGGGCTGTGTTAACAGATTGAGGGATGAAATTGGGTATGACATGGACACAACTAGGGAAAAATTGAGGGTGAGGGGAATAGGGATGAAATACAGCCAGTGTGCCTGTGATGAACCCCAGTGGAAGGGAAGTTAAGAAAATAGACTTAATAGGTTTGGGAGCCACGGAGGTAGGAGGTAGAGGGACATGGCAGATTTAAGGGTGAAACTGGAGTCATTGAGACTCCCAAATTATATTCACTAGACCAGACAAGTCAGCAAGAATGTTCTCCTGCCTGCCTATAATTGTGTAGGCATCTCTTTTTTTGAAGGAAGGAGGGAGAGAGGGAGGGAGGGAGGGAGGGAGGGAGGGAGGGAGGGCGGGCGGGCCTTCAGACTTGGAGTTGAGGATGTAATGGGAACATCATTAACAAAATCAAACAAAATCAAAACAAAATGTAACTCAAAACTTCTAGCTTCTAGCCCAGAAGGTGAAAGGTCTGGAAGGGGATATCTGACTGCTTAATGACACTCCCTGTGCTGGAGGGGGCTTTATTTGCAACCAGTAATCTGTCATGTAGCTCAGAATCACATTTATAAGGGAGGAACCTGAACTTTTGTAAATAGCTTGACTAAAGTAAAGAATAAGGGAAATTAGGACAGGAAAATGTTAGAAGCATAGCCAGTCTAGTTGATAAGGCAGAGCTTTTTGACCCTACCTTTTCTCCATGCTTTTATATCCAAGCAGTCTGTGCTTGGTCTGTGCCTTGACTTTGAGGGACAGGGTTGCTGTCTTGGCCACCTGTCAAGGAAGGGGCCTTCTTTCTCCCCACCTCCAGGCTGGTTCTCCTGGACACCTTACCTTTTGCCTGGTGATTGGTAGTACAGCAAATGGCTTTACCCCTCAGGAGAGACCCCACCTCCTCACAGGGCCTGTAGTGGCTTGGTCTATCACCCACAAGTTTAACAGATACCATAATTCATAATTATAGCCAGTGTCTCTACAGCAATTATGAATTATGAGAGCCCTAGGAAGGAGGGACTTACTCTCTGTCAGAAGTGTGGGAGGTGATTGAGATTAGAACACACTTGGGGGTGAGATGGCCAAATTTATTGGTGTTTACAAAGAGTGTACTTGAATGTGGGCGAGAACTGTAGAAAGGGTTACTTGGAGCTGAGTGATCTTAAGATTTGAGTATGATTTGGTGTTGCCTCATTTGGAATTGAGATTGGACTGAAGCTTTTAACCTGGAGGTAAGAATTAATTGAGATTTATTCTGAGATGAGAGCTGAGTGTGAAGTACATAAAAATGGGAGGTTCTGTCCTGGAAACACCTGGAATTTGAAGAGAAGAATATTGGGGGCTGTGGATGAGGTAAGACTATTGAGGGACTGTGATAGGGGTAGTATGTCTGGGGCTAGACATTGATGTTCATTGGGAGATTTCACTAGTGGTTATAGACACCGGTGACATTTCTGCTGTTTTGGTGGGGGAAACGACCAGAAACAGTAGAACTTGTGGGCAAAGAGGTAGAGAGACCTGGGAAGATTGAGACTCAATGAGACTGAGTCAGCAGTAGAATCTGACCTTCTTTTTGTATTTGTTGATTCTGAAGGTGGGTCATGAGCCGATGCCCCCCACCATTGGGACCAATGTGCTGGGGAGGAAGGTCCTGTATCTGCCGAGCTTCTTTACCTATGGTGAGTGCACTTCCCAGACAGGAGAGCCCACACTAGCAGCAAAGTCATGTCAGATAGGGAGCAGGCCAGACCGGCTCTGGGGAGCTCACTGGGCAGTATGGTGCTCAGTTGGAACTGGCATAGATGAGAGGGTTGAAGAGTCTTGCTGGAGGTGACAGGGTTTGGAGTGGGAGTAGGTGAATGAGCTTTGACCAATTCCTCTGCCTGCAACTGCCAGCTGTGACAGGAACCAGGCAGCAGGAGAAGCCAGACCAGGTACCTGACAGGGAGGCCAGCCAAGGGCCTTGGTCCCTGTCATCCTGCTGCTCCTGGTTGCACCTAGAAGCAGGTGGAGGGGGGTGGTTTTCCTTTTGCTTTCTAAACAGTCTGACCCTGTTACCAGCTTTTTGACTTTCCTGTTACTCTAACAGGTGACCTGTCCAGTCCTCTTGACTTTTTTTCAGGCATGGTGCCTACACACTCTGGCACTTCATTCCACTGGGTATGGAACAGGGCATGGTGAGTGGTGGCTTCTCCTCTGACCTGCCCAGACCAGCTGCTCCAGCCTCTGAAACCTAGTCACATAATAGCTCCTGACACACAGTACAGTAGTGTTGGCTTCCTTGAGTCCAGACCCTTGTACAAGCTCCTCACATCCCTGCCTCCCCTCACCCCTCCCACCCAGGAGATCTCTCCACCAGGAAGCCCCCACAGTGAAGTTTGTCTGATGCCAGTGAGGCCACCTTGCCACCTCTATTGCTTGGCCCTCTTGCCCCCAGGTGACAGCTGAGCCTGAACTTCCCAGATCTTATCACTGCCCCTCTCCCAGTCCCCACGCTCATTCGACTCGACTTGACTCAACTCAACTCAACTCGGTGACGGGATCTTTATGCCCTGCTCTCCTTGTTCACAGCCAGGCTCAGCCCTTCATGCTTCCTCCCCCTCTGTTTTCTTACCTCTTTGATGAGTCCAAAGCATTCTCTGAAAATCTTTCTGCTAAATAACTTGGGGCTTTGCCTCACTGGTTTCCATTTCACACATTGTGGGCAGAATCTGTTGTCCCATTTCTCTTCTGGTTTCCCCAGTGTGTTGTTACTGAGTATAGTCCAGGGCCAATTGGGGAAGTGTGTTCCTATTTGTTTTCATTTAAAAATTGTGTAGAGAAGGGGGATATCACAGAATTAAGCAGGCACCCCTAATGGTACAGTGAAACCAGTGGACAAGGTTAACCCTGGATTTGTGGGTGGCCTGGGCGACAGCTGCAGGCTGCTCCCCACATGGTTTCTGTGAATAGGCCACCAACACGCTGTTAGGATCCAGGGACTTGATGTTAGGACCCAGGCCGTCTAGTCACATCACTCAGTCATTCTTGAAAGCACCTGTGGAGTGCTCTTAGTCCTCCTCTTCCTGCCTCTTGCATAGCTGCATTCCCCCCTCTTAGATAAATGTTCCAGTCCAGAGTCCTAGCAGGCATTTCCAGACTCCATACCTGCTCTCGAGTTGGGGAGGAGGCTCCTCAGCACACTGTCTCTCTAGATACTGTCTGGGCTGCATCTGCTGCTTTCACGTCATGGCAGAAAACACACAGCTGTCGTACATTCTTGGGTATAATAGAGAGAACTTCCTGGAACCTTTTTCAGTGGCCTCAGGGGTGCTATGGAACGTGGGAGCCCCTGGCCAGCTGTGGGGCGCTTTGACTCAAAGAACCTCTGTTATACCTTCCTCAGCTCTCACTTGTTTGTGATTCTCTGAAAAGGGCAGACTCAGAGGTCTTTATGCCTTTCACTCATGGGATGATCAGAGAAAAAGAGGGGAATGGCTCTTTCTAGATCTCTCGGCTTTCTCCAGATGGGCTCTCTCTTCCCCTGCCTTCAGTCGTCCCCGCAAAGTCAGCCTTCCCTCTGCTTGCTCAACTGAAGCAGGGTCCCTTGCCAGGTTGCCAGCATCCTCTCTCCTCCTACTCCTCTCTTTGCAGCTCCCTCCCCCTCCCTGCTCAGGAAGCCAAATGCACAGCTACAGGTACCCTTAGGTCTGTGAAAGGCCATGCTAGCAGTGACATTGACGTGCTGTTGTGGCGGACATGTTACGGAGAAGAGACAGGCATATTTGCTCCCTGCTGCCACTGTGTAGTGCTAGAGAGCACAGTCTGTGGGACTGAAAGGGGGAGCACACTGAGAGAATGTTCTGATAGCTTCCAGGTAGGCAGGTTTGTAAAAGCACGTGGCTATCTTGAATGTGGATAAAAAGCTGACAGTCAGTAAAACAATGGAACTTCAGAAAGGTGTCCTTTTAGAGACAGTAATGAAAAAGCACTAACTTATACAGATAGAGTGTAGCTCTCCTGCCTGCTTCCATTTATCCTGCAGACTAGTTCTGTATCCTATAGACTAGTTCCTTTTCTGCTGACATGCCCCTCCCCACACCCCTTGAAAAATAAATGCCCTGACTGCTAGAATGTCCTGGGTGCAGCACAGAAGCGGGGTGGGGGCTGACTCATGGTGGCCTTGCCCAGGGGATATTCTGGAGCCTTCCTTCTTGGGCCCCTCTTTTCTTTTTCCTCCCTTACATTGCAGACTTCATCATTGCCTGTGGACGCTTTTGTCTTGTTTTTTCTCCCTTCTCCAGAAATGTTTTTCATAAGCATCAGAGTCGGTTTCTTTGTTGCAGCACTTACTTGCTGAAGAATTTTCAAAACTAAGAGAAGAAATAGCTAAACTTATTTGTCAAAAATCTGTTGTGGAGGTGTTTTCCCAAAACAGAGAAGACCTGGGGGCAGGGCCTTGGCAGGGTGTTCCCTTCCACGGTGGATGTCAGTGTGTTTGTTTGTTTGTTTGTTTGTTTGTTTTGAGACTAGGTCTCGCTATTTTTGCCCATGGAACCACAGGCTCTCGTTGCCCGGGGTACCACGGACTCAGGCAATCCCCAGCCTTAGCTTCCCAAGTATCTGGGACTACAGGCGTGTGCCATCACGCCCAGCTATTTTTGGGAACTAGGTCTTGCTATGGGCCCCAGGAGGGACTCGAACCATGATCCCTAGCCCCAGCTGCTTCATAGACTGAAGTTTACAGGCACGAACCACCGTGCCCGGCTGTCAGTGTTTTTGAGGGACAGGCTTTGCCTGGCATTGGTGTGCGGGTGACCTACCTGGATGTGGGTGTATCTGGACCCAGCGTCACACTGCCACCTCTGCTTTCTCGTAGCTAAGTACATTGTACAAGTGGATGGGAAGATAGGGCTCTTCCGAGGCTTGAGCCCCCGACTGATGTCTAATGCACTCTCTACCGTGACCCGGGGCAGCATGAAGAAGGTGAGTAGGAAGTGAAGAGCTTGGGTCCCCAGAGCTCCCTGTCACTCCCAGAGAACATGCTGTGTCTGTCCTGCCTCTCCATTCTGGGCTGGCAGGGTCCCCACCCCAGGGCTACAGCCAGTCTCCAAATCTCTGTGACCTCATCCCAGGTCTTGCTTGGACGGGCACCTGCTCCACAGACCCACAGCTTGATACTAGACAGGCTGCTCTCTCCAGCTCCAGGCTGGGGGGTCACCCAAGGTGGACTTGGCTAACGCGCACTGCAGAGAGTTTTGGGGCTGTTCCTGCTACCTCTGCCCCATAAGCGTTCCATTGAAGAGGTATCACTGTGCCCGGCTTTATCTTCTGTATTTCAGGTTTTCCCTCCCGATGAGATTGAACAGGTTTCCAACAAGGATGATATGAAGACTTCTCTGAAGAAAGTGGTGAAGGAGGTGGGTATCTGGGATTGCAGGGGGAAGGCCCTCAGAGAGGAACTGATTATTCCTCACCCTGGGCAGGGCGGACAGGTTATTGCAGTTACTGAATTGGGTCCTTCTGTGGGCCTGCTGGGGTTACATGGAAGCATGGGTACAGCAGGGACTCCTGAAACAGCTTTCAGCTGCCCTGGGGTCTATCCTGGAGGGGCTGGGCAGTGCTCTTGGGTGGAGGGAATTGGAGGTTGGAAACACATGGGCCATTCCAGATAAACTGAATCATGTGGGGGCGGTGGAATCCTGGTTTTCCCCCAAGGAAGGTAGTAGTTTCCCATGAGTGTAGCTCCAGGGACAGGCTAGATGGAGTCCTCTGCCTCTGCTCTCTTCCAGACCTCCTACGAGATGATGATGCAGTGCGTGTCCCGCATGCTAGCCCACCCCCTGCATGGTGAGCGCCCACTGGAGAGCGCAGCTCAGCCTGGGAGGACCCCTCGTGGACTGCAGATGGGCAGTGGTGGATTTACTGGGAAGTGGCAATGGGGTGCAGATATTCCTTTGGAACCCGCTGGAGAGAGTGATAGGAGTGCTGTCCAGACGGAGCTGGGGTTCATCCCAGAGAGGAAAAATGGGAGGCCATGGTAATGGGTTGTGATAGAGAACCCTAAGGGTCTCTCCGCTCTTCTGCACTGGGTGTGTCATGGCCTTTGCCCCACATGTCACCTGTGTGTGTTTTCTTTTTCCTCAGTCATCTCAATGCGCTGCATGGTCCAGTTTGTGGGACGGGAAGCCAAGTACAGGTGGGTAGTTCCTCTCTGGGCTGGCAGGAAGTGGGCCCAACACCACGCAGTGTCTGCAGGACAGGCTGTGCTGTGCTCAGCATTGTCCTTTATCTGCCTGGGTTCTATGGACTAACTTCAGCTGACTGTGGTAGTGCCTCCCCTAGTCTGTATCCGAGGGAATTTTCTCCTCTCACTTCATGTCCAGAGCTGATGAGCCCTGGTGAGTCCACATGTCCTGCAGAAGGGAGTGGAGTGGGAGTTTGCTTGGACTAAGAGTTTGGCTCCCAGCAGTGACTCTGCCATTTAGGACAAAGCTGAGGGTTCTTTCCTGGACTCTCTAGGTTATGACCTAACAATTTCTCCAGCTTATAGCTTGTTCTGTCCTCTGCTCAGAAGCTGTCTGCCCAATGGGCTTGGGACCTGTCCTTTCACTTGCTTAGCAAGTACTCCCCAGCAGCTGCTATCCAGCACTGAGCAGTGGACTGTAAAGGGAATTGACACACTGAGCATGTACCTCTCATGAGGCCCAATACAGGACAGGAAGTGGATCCTGGAGGTCTGTGGCAGAAGACACATCTCAGTGACCCTTCCTCGCTAACATTATCTTTCCCTCGTTTGAGTTTTCTATAATTTCTGGGACCACTGTCTTCGAAGCTCGGTTCCATGGTTTACTAGTGGGTAATCAGCCCATTTCCCCAGACTGAAATGTGAGGTTGGTGGGTACAACCACTTAAGGATGATCTGACTAGGGATTGAGACTGCTGAATAGGGTGTGGGGGGTCACTCCCACTGACTTTCTCATAAGCTCCCCCCTGCCACCCAAGTTTTACAGGGCCTCCTTGTAGGCCAGGCCACTGGTGCTGCTTGTCATAGCTCCTAGAGGTTGCTTTTAAGTCTCTGCACTTCACCCCTAAGATGTCAGCGCCTAGCTTCTGGTCTTGAAGCATCTGCGGTGGTCAGGCACTGGTTCTCAAGGTCCCTACTGAGGATGATGGCTGGATGCCTTGTCACAGGCTGCGCCTGGGCAATCTGAATCCAGCTGTCTGCTGCAGGTTCCATCTCTGCTCTCTGGGAGGGTGACCCAACTCGCCACCCTCTCTGCTCTCTGTGGGACATGAAGGTTTCCTTGCTGAGGAGTTACGGGGCCAGAGAAAAACCGTAGGACCAAGGAGAAGGGCCTGTATCTAGACTACAAAAGGTTCATTCCTCCGTTCCAGATGCCCCAGAAAAAGGTTCATTCCTCCATTCCAGATGCTCCATTCCAGACAGTGGATGCTTCTGTCCTCACAGGTTGTTGGGTTTTCATCTTCTTGAACTGGGTGAACGGCCCCTTACCCACAAACAAGAGCATTCTAATCTTCTCCACTTGCATTCTACCTGGCTACAGAAAGTGCCTTCTCCATCCCAGCCTGGACTGGAAAGCTCTGGGCAGAGGCAGTGTGCTCTGCTCTTCACCCAGGGGTGGGCTTCTTGAAAGTGAGCGGTGACTTCCTATCCTGTCTTGCCTTCTTCGCAGCGGCGTGCTGAGCTCCATTGGGAAGATATTCAAAGAGGAGGGGCTGCTGGGATTCTTTGTGTACGTGAGTTTATGCACCCCGTCCCTGGCCGCTGGCCATGACCTCACTAACAGGTGCTTTCCCACCTCTTGGGACGCAGTTGCTGACCTCCGACTAACCCCAGGGCTCCGCCCAGCCTGAGTAGCAGCCCCTCAGCTACATAGCATGTGTGTGCTGTCCATCCTCCGGATCAGAGCCACCTAGCTCTTTGCAGATCATGGCTCACACAGAAACATGCTGTTTGTCCAGCACACTGGGTAGATGGACCATATGCTGGCCCACCCTCCACCTGCAATTACCTGTCCATTTGCTCTGGGACGGGGGGTGGGTATGGGGCTTGGCTTCGTTAATCAGGGTGCTCCAGTATCCTTGGTTGCACTGCTGAGAAGTGACTGGGTCTGATCAGCGTGGAGGGTTACGCACTGAATTTACAGGCTGACTCCAGCTGATGAATTGTTTGACGTGGCATTTTTAAGAAATTAGTTCTCTACATTTAACAGTTAAGGTATTCCACATAACAGTCCATACTTTGACTCACTCTTGAGTCAGAAAATTGACCCTACTGGCCTATGTTTCTCTTGAGAAGCCGTTAACAGGGCACCTGAGGGCCACAGACCCTTGCCCTCCTTGGTATCTCACATCACCTATTTCAGACTATCCAGCAGGAAGAAAAACCCAGATGGAACCCAGAAACTGGGCTTGACAAGTGTGTTACTTATTTTGACTTTTTAAAAGTCTAAGCAATGACATTATGTGTGTAACATATCAGCAGATGGGAGTTCAGTATGAACTCACATTATGGTTTTGTAGTCAGCTGGGTATTTTTATTTATGCTCCTTCATTTAACCAAGAAACAACTACATTTTGATGTGTGTGTATGTGTGTGTGCGCGCGCGCGTGTGTGTATATATAATCCACCTCTCAGACTGCAGCTGCTGGTCTCAGACTAACCTCAGTGTGTATAACACACACACACATATGTGTTTCTCACCAGGTGGTGGTTTGCTCCCAGGGAACAATGATGATGTCTAGGGACATCTTTTGGTTATTACAACTGGCATCTAGTGAATAGCAGCCGATGATAATTCCTGACGAAAAATTAATTGATCCTAAAAGTTGGTTGATAGTGCCAAGATTGACAAACCTTGATTTATATGCATATACACATATACAGGCATACACACACACACACACACACATACATACATATTTGCCCATATGAATGTTATATCAAGTCTTACAACTCTACACATCACCACTCCAGGCATCTTCACATTGACTGTCTCGTTCTCAGCTGGTATTGTGTAACAGAATTCCCTTGTAGGTCTTATCCACTGTTTTGTTTGTTTGTTTTATTTTGTTTTTAATCTTGTGCATTTTTGGAACAGGCAGTGTATGTGTTGTGACAGTATATAGAAAGCTGGGTGGGGAGTGTAAAAAAATCAGTGAGCACATGTGGGGGCAACAGGGTGGACTTTGCATTCATAGAAGTTGATTCTTTTAACATCCCTCAGAATATGGATGTGTTCAATATCTTCTGTTGAATGTATCAAATGTTTACAGTATTTTTTTTTAATTCAAAAATCAATTCTGCTTCCCCTCTCAAGACATAGCCAACTTTCCCCAAGTTACCTTCCATACCAGTGTATAGAGCTATTCATCCTAAAGGCCATCACTTTGAAAAACAGCCCTCCTTTGCAGAAGTCTGCATGGAATGTCATTGGAACACTCAGGGAGTGAAGACAGCGCAAAGACATTTTGCACTGAGGAAAGCATTTCATGAGTGTTGGTTAAGAGAGCAGGAGAAAATGACCAACATGTAGTAATTAATCAGCATTTGAAAATCCCAGACATAGCAACAGTCACAGCTTGGTGCCTGGCTTCTTGGTTGGAAAACCACTTGTGAGATTATAAACTCATTTAGTGGTGTCAGATGTGACATGTGACACCCCTGTGGAAAAGCACTGCCCACCTAGTGCAGATAGCTTGCTGGCTGACCGGTGTGGCCCCTGCTTCCTGTTTACAGTTGTGCCTTCAGATATGCTGAAGTTTTGAGCTTGGTACATCCCTGCCTGCTTCCTGGGTGTGGAACCCCAGGATATGGTCCCCTGTCTCCCCTGCTCATCTCTGCTCACCTTGTTTTTTAGTGGCTTAATCCCTCACCTCCTGGGAGATGTGGTTTTCTTGTGGGGCTGTAACCTGCTGGCCCACTTCATCAATGCCTACCTGGTGGATGACAGCGTGAGTGACACCCCAGGGGGGCTGGGAAACGACCAGAATCCAGGTTCCCAGGTTGGTTGGAACAAGGATTTGTCCCTCTTTCCATGTACTGCTGATCCCCCAGGGCTGGGGCAGATTCAAGGACTTTGGGGTTCTAAGCGTCAAGCCCTGAGGATTTAGAGGGTCTTCTCTGAGGAGTGGCCAGCGGGAGCCTCTAGTCATCCCTAGTCATCCCTGGGTCAACATTGCCTCCAGGGAGTATGGCCTCAAGCGATGAAGATTGCACAGTAGTGACTAGACCTGGAGGGGTTTATGGAATGCCACCCCAGGGCTGTTTGAAATATGAAGCTTATCTAAGGTTGGTTGAGGCAGTGACCCAATTAAGGGTCAGGAGGTCTCTATTAGCTGGAGATAGGCCAGTTGATAGTAACTTTCACTTTTGCTAATTTTTTTTACTTCAAAACTTTGGTGAACATTGGCATTGGATCCTGACAGCACCCCAGTCATGAAGGGAATGGTGCAGGCGTGAAGGGTCAGGTGGAATGTCCCATTTGATAAGAAAAATTGAACACCAGAGACTGAGGGCTCCCTGGAGTTACTTGGCTGGGGGAGCAGCAGGCCTGGGACTAGGTCTTGCCCTGTGCTGGTCTGAGACCGTTCCCTCTTCTGGAGACTGTCATATCTGCCAACAAGTGTTCCATTGTGACACCTCCATGGTTTTGTTACCTGTGGCCTGCACAGCTTAGCCTAGACTGACCTTTCAGGCATGGAGAAGTCTTGGGCCTTCTAAAGGTACTTGTTGAAGAAAACTGTCTGGGAACTGCTTGGGTTCACTGCTTCCTCTTGAACCAAAATTAGAGTTGGGAAACAGTGATGGACTGGGGAGGCCTCGTAGCCTGATGTTCTAACAGTGGTGGCTGTCCATTCAAGGATAGGTGAGGACCTGGGGACCTGTCTGCCAGCATCGCCTTGGGGGCGGGGTATGAGGGGGCATGTCCTAGTCTACATGTGTCTGTGTCTGGTGACTCTGTGACTCTGGGGTGGAAAGTATCTGTGTGGTGGGGGGTCTCCTGCCCCAGATGCGGCCTCTGCTCCCTAGGAAGCTGTCTAGCCATTTGACTGGGGGAGCTGAGTTTTAGCGGCTTTTCAGTCTATACAGATCAAGTGGCTTGGCAGAGACCAGGTCCTATCTGTAGTTAGAGTAGTGCCTGCCTGTGGCCCTGCCTGTCTCCGTCGGTGGGTGAGCTACAGCCATTATGTGCACAGCAAGGCTGGAGAAAGGGTGTCCCACAGTTGACTGATTTTCTCCGGTCTAGGTAGGTAGGTGTTTGAACGAGGGGCTGCTGGACTTACACCCTCAACAGCAGGCGACATCATCGCTGATCGTTTTTTAAGTGCTTCTCTGTATGTGACTAAAAAGTTAAGATGAGGCGGAAGACTGATCAAACCTCCACCAGGGGCTCCATGGCCTCTGTCTCTAGTACGGTGGTCATACCATAGAAAGTGGGGGACAGGTAGCCGCCTTGCTAGTTAGGAGCTGGTTCCAGGGCAAAGACTGATTCGGAACTTGGGATCTGTAAGGGGTGAGAGCTTGGGTGAGGTCAGGGTGGCCGTAAGCTGAATTTGCCCCTGCCTTTTGCCTCAGGACAAGGTTCTGTCTCTGGGTCATTCAGGTGAGTGTCTGTCTTTTCACTCAGTGAGTACTTACCTACTAAGCACTGACGGGGCCAAGCCTTGAAAGAGATTTGGGCAGACACAGCCAGGCCCTTGGAGTGTACAGCCCTGTGGGGTTATGCAGGCCTCATGGTCAGTGACCTCTCCTGCTGTCCCTCCTTCACTTCCCACCATCCTCAGCTGGGTCACAGGTCCCTCTGTCTGTTTTATACCATCTCTGCCTTTCATGTCTTCTCTTGGTTCCCACTACAGGCTGTAGATTCTGGGAAAGCCGTTATGTGCAGTGGATGTGAGGCACTGAACTAGAGTGAACATGGAGGGGGAGGGAAAGGGAGTGCAGGCCAGGCAGCATAGGACAGAGGCCCCTGTATCTAAAGTCTACCTCCTGTGGTGCCTGTGCCAAACCAGTCTTCTTTCTGTCTCTCCAGTTTAGCCAGGCCCTGGCCATACGGAGCTACACCAAATTTGTGATGGGGGTAAGTTGAGTCCCCTTACTATCTATGGGCCTCACAGGGCTCAAGAGCCCTGCTCTTGTGACTGGAAGCAGGCCTTGGTGTAGGGTGTTGCTGCCACATGTCTCTGTACTATGAGTCTTTGGTGAGGGGCTGGCTTGTAGTGGGTGTGGTCCCTGACAGGAGGTCTCCCTGGGTTTCAGATTGCAGTGAGCATGCTGACCTACCCCTTTCTGCTGGTTGGTGATCTCATGGCTGTGAACAACTGTGGGTAGGTGTGCACCCCTTTTCTTACCCTGCCAAGGCAGAGGGGAGGAATCAACTGAGCCCATCCATTGCTCTGCCCACTCCACCCCAGTCTGTGAGCTTAAGTCTGCCAAGCCACCTCATTTCTTTGGGGATGTTAACAATTTTTCCCCTCCTGGGCAGGCTGCAGGCTGGACTCCCTCCTTACTCTCCAGTGTTCAAATCCTGGATCCACTGCTGGAAGTACCTGAGTGTGCAGGTAAGCATGTTCTTGAGGGAGGAGGCTTTGCCTTTGTCACCATGATCAGATGGGATAGTTTTGTGGACTTCCCATGTATAGAAAGATAAGGGAATCTAATGTGAGTATTTTAGAAAGGAGTTGAGCTAGTTAAATCTGGATTTACTTAGATATTATACATCGGATAACTTTTCTTAGACTCTTAAAGCCTCCTAGGACAAATACAAGAGTATTCTGGGTAAGAAACATATCCCCCCAAGTAACACGGGCTGAAAACACAGGGCTCAGATTAGTATGCAGGCTGAGCCTCCCTCCTGCTCAGGGGGCCCAGGAGGATCTGAATGTTGGGCCTTTCTGGTGCCAGTTGAGGGAACGTTCTGTGTTCTGTGTCAAAAACACTCTCCTGCTGGCTGGAGCTCTTAGATCCAGACAGGTTCACGTTGCCCGGGGTACCACAGACTCAAGCAGTCCCCAGCCTCAGCTTCCCAGGTAGCTGGGATTACAGGCGCGCGCCACCATGCCCAGCTAAATTTTTGGAATTAGGTCTCGCTACATTGCCCCGGGCGGGACTTGAACCAGGATCCGTGGTTCCTGCCACAGCTTCCTAGGTGGCCGCTTACAGGCACGTGCCACCGTGCCTGGCCCAGAGCCTTACTTTTACCAGAAAGTCAAGCCCTGGGCAACTTCTGACCTGATCCTGTAAAAATGTCCACCTGGACCCCTGCCTGCCCTGCAGTCTCTGAACTCCTAGGCCTTTTTCCTTAGGCAGGCCTTCCTCTGGGCAGACAAGAACCTGGCCTCCCCTTGCACTGACTCAACTGTTGCTTCCGATTCAGGGCCAGCTCTTCCGTGGCTCCAGCCTGCTTTTCCGCCGGGTGTCATCAGGATCGCGCTTTGCCCTGGAGTAACCTGAACCACCTAAAAAAGCACGCAATTCAGCCTGGCCACTGTGGGTGAGGCCTGGTCTCGTGGAGCACCTGCAAGATGACTCCAACCCAGCAACACCTAGCTGTGCTCCAGCCCACGGGCTTCAGTTTCCATCCTTGCCATGTGTCTGTCCAGATGCGGGGTCGAGTGGGACGGGACTGTGCCCAGTAGATGGAGTCACCTGGTATATCTGGGGCAATGAGGAAGGGGCTGAGGAATTGGGGCAGAATCCCTTCCCACGTTTGCCAGGTCTGCCTTGTGCAAGAGGCCAGAGAATGGTCTGGGAGGGCCCATGTTTGATGGGAAGGGCTCTCGGGGTTAGACCCCACCCCCAATCCCACCCCGAGAGTGCCTAGCTCTCATTCTGCACCTCAGCTGGGAGCACAGCCCTCCTGCTTTGTAAATAGAGTACTACCCCTCTGCACGAGGCCGCCATCATGTCCAGGCCTGTGCTGGGAGGCTGTTGCTAGGTTCTGCCTTTGTTTTTCTCAACACTACTTTTCTGATGTGAAGGTAGCACCTTCTGATTAGGAAATCACGTGACTGCTCAGAATGTGTCCCCCTCATCAAATGCTCGTCGGTTTCATGGTGGCACTTCATGTGCAGGATCCGGTTACATGTACAGCTGTGAATGCCCAGAGTAGGCAAATCAGTATCTCTAGACCTACCCAGTTTAAAAAGTTCCCGATATGATCTCACCTTTTCTCCCTCAAATAAATGTACTGGTGGTGATTTGGAATTTTGTGGGTAGTTTAATTATCTGCAGCCTTATTGGATCCTTCATGTCAGTATGAGAAGGGGCTGGAAAGTAGCGGGGCAGAGGTGGCCCGACCTGGAGACAGGCAGTGCAGGCCTGGGTGTGGATCAGCCTTGGTGGGGAAATGGACAATTTTCTCAATCAGATGAGGACAGGTTGCCAGATCAAAGAGCAGCGTCTGGGATACAGTCCTTTCAAGGCACTTGCAGTTTCACAGAGTAGTCCAGCACATCCATCATCCCAGCACCTCTTACAGGTACATTCTCAGCTTTTAATGAGAGTGGATGGGGTCATGGTTAACAGCCACGGTAGACATGGCCCAGCCAAAGCACCGACTGAGCGGTGTCCTGTGAACATTAGGAACCATACAGTGGAGTGCTGGAGCAGCCCCTTCCCACTCTGGGCTGGAGGCTCTGAAAGGACCAGCCCATCCCTCTGAACAGACCCTCTCACCTCTTGGGCGTATGCTGACACCTCTCCCCCACCCCTGCCCTTTTGTCACAACCCAGGCTGACTTGTGGGACATCATTCCTGCCTTTCTTTATCAAAGTCAACTTACAAGTCTTTGCTCCTGGACTATGATAGGTGAGAGGTTTCTGGAGGACTGGCTATAGGTGCTCTTGCTTTGCGGCAGGCAGACAGCTTATCCAGAAACCAAGAAAGATAGGTTTGGATACCCCTATCCTCTGCCCAGAGGCTGCCTCACCTGACTGCCTCAGAGCACCCAGCCTGAGCAAAGGAAAGAAGGGAACGTAAATTGGGTCAACACCTGAAAGTCAGTGTAATATAAACCATGGAATAAGGTACAAAACCATGCAATCCCCTCAATAGAAAAGATATGACAAAATTCAACATGCTCTGATGATAAAACATTGAACAAACTTAAAGGAAAGCCTCATCCTGATAAAGAGCATCCATCGCAAGCCCATGATTATATTAGACTGAACTGTGAATGTTTTCTTCCTAAAGTCAGGATTAAGAACAAGGATTTCTGTACTTGATACTACTACACATTACTGGAGGGTCTAGCCAGGGCAATTCAGTAAGTAAATGAAATCAAATTTATCTGGACTAGAAGTGAAACTGAAGGTGGCATGAGCATGGATATACAGAATCCTTAGGAGTCTACTAAAAATACTGTTAGAACTAATGAATTCAGAAGGTGACAGAATATAAAAATGATAGTATTGTATTTCTATACACTTGGAATTAAAATGAAATTAAATAATTTCACAGTAGCATAAAATGACCAAATTTAACAAAAGAATTACAAAGCTTATACTTGGAAAACTATCTTGAAAGTAAAGAAGACCTACGTAAATGGAAAGACAACCCATGTTAAAGATTTAACATTGTTAAGATGACAATTTTTATCAGAATTTCAGATAACTGTAAAAATTTGAAAAGATGGTCTTGAAGGCTGGGCACGGTGGCTCGTGCTTGTAAGCTTCAGCCTATGAAGCGGCCGGGGCTAGGGATCGCGGTTCGAGTCCCGCCTGGGGCCCATAGCGAGACCTAGTTCCAAAAAACAACAGCTGGGCGTGGTGGTGCGTGCCTGTCATCCCAGCTACCTGGGAAGCTGAGGCTGGGGATGGCTTGAGTCTGTGGTACCCCGGGCAACGAGAGCCTGCGGTTCCATGGGCAAAAATAGCAAGACCTAGTCTCAAAAAAAAAGAAAAGATGGTCTTGAAATTCTTATTCAAGGGACTCAGAAGAGCCTAAACAGTCTTGGAAAAGAACAAAGTTGGAGAACTTGTACTTCCTGATCTTTTTAGTGATGAGAATTGTGCTGTTTGCTACAAGTCTGTGAATTTACTAAAAACCATTGAGTCCTATAGATTAAATGGGTGCATGGGGTGTGTGTGTGTGTGTGTAGAATATAGACATGGAATGGAGAAGAGGGCGGCAGGGTGAGAGTATATGCTCTCTGGCCTTGGCCTGGAGAAAGCAGTGCTCCCTAGTCACCGGTTGCTAAGCCTACACGTGTGCTTTCATGCCTCATGAGGGATTCTGCACTTCTGAACACTTCTGAACAAAGCTATGCTCCCCTGGGGTGTCTGGACCTTTCTCAGGCCTGCAGGCACCACAGGTTGGCAAAACTATACCTAAGGTACATTTTTAACCTTGTGTGTCTGATGGACCCAGCACTAGCACTCTTAATGTCCCACCCTTGACCCTGGACCCAAATGCAGTTCAGCCCCACTGGAGACCAGAGCTGGGAGAGTCAGCACCCTTGGCCTCCTCCCACTCCTGCCAGCTACTAAAATGTTTTGGGTGGAAGGTGGAGTTTATAGGAAAGGAAGGGTGTCCCAAAGAACCAATTGGGTGTCTGGGGGTATGGCTTATTGAAGGAGCAGGAACAACCGCTGCAGGTTGACAGGGGAAGAGTAGAGCCTCCCAAGCAGCAGTCCTTTGGCCCAGCCTTGCAAGCACGGAGACTCCAGGTACTCTCACACAGGCATTTATTCAGGAGTCAGGAGTTGCTTCCCTTCCTGGGTTCCTGTGTGCCTTACTCTTAGAACCCCACTCAGGTGAGGCTTGTCCTTTGACCCCTTACAACCTCCCTCCCTAGTGACACAGGCAAGTGGAGGAAAGGGGGCAATCAGGGAGAGTCCCCTGCCTTGCGTAGGCAGGCAGCCCCAGGCCAGGCAGACATGAAACTCCCCCAGAAACCCCACCACCACCACCACCACTGGGACAGAGATGGGAAGGTCCAGGCCAGGCATGCAGTCATCGGGCAGCAACCAGAGCTTGCAGCAGCCAGGCCAGGCACCCTAAGATGTCTGTGGATGAGGCACATGCCTGCTGCTTTTCCCTTCGAGGCACCTTTAGCCAAGAAGATCTTGTTTGGGGGCTAGGGACAGGGTGGGAGAGATGACGGGATGACAGCTGACCTCTTCACCCTGGGAAGGCAGAAGGCACTGCTGGGAACAGTCCAGGACTTAGATGCCTCAGAGGGTCAGGGAGAGGCTCCTGAAAAGCCCTGAGTTCCTCTGTCCTTGGCAAAGCAGCCCACCGCCACAGGTCAAATGGACAAAGGGCGTACATGACCACAAGCACGCCACTCAGAACAATCTGCGGCTAACAGAACGGCGGGCTTCCCCAGAGGCAGAGGCTCTTCCAGGGCAGTGCCAGAGTTTGGTCCTATAGAGTCCTACAGAGAGTATAAGGTCACTGGCCTGGAGTCTGATCAGAAATTGGGGTGAACAAGAGTTATTGGGCCACAGATGAGGACCTGCCCAGGAAACTGCGGTCTCTTGAAGAAAGACAATCCAGAGTGGGCATGAGGTCAGGGTTCCCCCACTAGGCCTTGCCTTTCAGTGGTGACCCCTTCAGAAGATTCCAACCAACACCAAGAGAGGCAGTAGCAGCAGACCCAGCAGGAGGCTCCAGATGTGACCAGGACCCGAGTTCAGCCCTGACTTGATAGCAGGCCTTTCAGCGCCCTCTCCACCTGTCAGAGAGAGAAAGATCTTGCCTTAGCCTGGAGACAGCTGTGCCTGAGCTCCCACCCATCCTTACCAGGCATGCAGGTGGGGGCCCAGGCATGCAGGTGGGGGCCCAGCAGTTGAGGAGGAAGCTCCTGTTCAAAGGGAGCGTGCCCTACCATGCCCAGATCGTGTGTACTGGGGCCAGATGCTGACATTTGGGAGCCAGGAGAGAAGGTAGGATAGAGACCACAGGTCTTACCTGGCAAGGATGACTGCAGGGCCAGGGTACGGCCACCCTTGGCATTAGCAGTGGCAGAGGTATCGGGGGAGTTGGACAGGGACTCAGAGGAAGTGTGCCCCTTGTGGTCCAGGGCTGCTTGCAGCTTTTCTGGCTTGCCCTGGGCTGCAAAAACTGAGGCCACAACCTCACCGGAAGCAGGCAACTCAGCCTCCATAACTTCTTGGGACTGTGCAAGCAGCTCCTGTGTCCCAGTCAAAGACATCTTGGGGAGCAATGAATTCTCTGGGCTCTTGGAGGGTGTTTTTGTCCCCCTGACCTCTTTGTCTGTCGATTCGAGAATAGGATCATGGGTTGATGTGGGGAAGGTAGCTGGCTCCTCATCCAAGGAGAGCAGCCTGTGAGTTGCCAAGAAGGAAGGGACCTCAGTTGTTAAGGAAGACGGTGCCTCTGCTGCCATGGAGGAGAGGTCTTCGATTTCTAAGGAAAGTGGGGCCTTGGTTTCTATAGAAGGCAGAGTCTTGGTTGCTGGGGAATCTGAAACCTCTGTTACCAAGAAAGCTGGAGTTTCTGTTGCTAGAGAAGAAGGGGTACCAGTTTTCCCAGAGCTGGAGGCCTCAGTTTCCAGGGAAGAGGGCATCTCAGTTGTCAGGTCGGGTAAATTCTGAGTCTCTTCGGTACTTTTCACCGGTTCTGGTAAGAGAAGCAAGGCCTGGCATCAGTGCTACAGGTGGTTCCTCATATCCCTCACCCCAACGCAATCAGGGTGAAGGCACCAATGTCCCAGACTACACACAGACACGCCCCCTTCTCAGCAAATAGGTATCTCATTGATAACGACTGTCATTTCTTGTTATTGACACAGTTACTCCTCCGTCCACTCCTTGTCCAAGTCTCTCGCGTGCACTTATATTTTTTCAGGGGATTCCAGTTCCTAACACGCCCATCGCGTCCCAGACCCCGCCCTTTCGCGTCCTGACCACGCCCACAAAGCGCCCCGCCCCATCAGAGGCGCCGCTGATCTAGCGACATCCGCTCTCCCTGCGTTGCGGGGCCGCGGGACTCTGGCGTCTTGCAGGGTTAAAACATAGTGATTTGCAGAGACGGGCCCCGAAGTGGCAGTTCAAGGAGGGCAAAGCAAACTTGGAAACCGGGGGGTAGGGCTCGCCGAGTTCCCAGAGGTGGCCTACAAGCAAGCCCTTCCGCAGCTGCCCACTCACGGTGCGCTCCAGGCCTGAGGGAGGATCTAGACCTTCCAGTAGGCGTCCCTTCCTCCCCCTCACTGCGCTTCCCGACCCCATCCCGACTCACCACAGAGTGAATTCTCGCAGCGGTAGTCGGAGGGACATTGGGAGCACGGAGTTCCCTCCAGGTAGGGCCTCTGCCCCTTCACGTTCCCTCTGCAGGAGGTGAGGATACAGAAAAGTCCAGAAGTGCCCCTGGGCCTCATTTGCCCTCAATGAACTTGTTAGGCCAGTGAGACCAGACTCCAATAGGTGCCCTCACAGCTCCCGCAAGGGTAGAGGGTGTTCTCTCCAGGCTGCCTGCCTCCAACTTCCTCAAACTATGCACAACTCAACTCTCCTTTTGGCTCTGCCCTCCCTCCCGCCCTGCTCCCTCCGCACTCACGGGGGCTCATAATTGCAAACCAGCAAGTGGATGTTGGTTTCTTCAACGCCCTCGAGCTTCTCACAGAAGTGGGCGCCACAGCCAATCCTCTCAGTCTTGGCCCAGACCACCTGAGGGAGGACAACCCAATAGTTAAGCCTGGGTGAGGTGGCCCTTCCTCAGTGTTTCTCCATCAACCTTCTATGCGTGGGAAGAGGAACCCTGTAGCCAGTTAGATACAAATATCTGAGGACAAGCAGCTTCAAGACGAAACTCAACAGGGGGTTGTGGTTGGGGTGGGACAAGGAATTTGTTGTGAACATTCTACATACTGAAAACCTTCCCTTTTGCTATGCCCTCATGACTTCTTTCTATGGGTTCTTCTTCAAAGCCCTTGCAAATTTATACAAGGGGTGTAGTCGAAGGAATAAATCTCAAATGGGAGAATCTTACCCATCAGCAACAAGCAAGGTTCAAGGAAGGGAACAGGAGGAGCCATTTTGAAAGTGAAAATTTTATCCCCACAAATCACTGTTCTGCCATTTGTAAAGGTAGGTCTCCTAGTTACTAGAAGGAGTTCTATTGAGTATAAAATATAAAAAGTTAAAACCAGTTTTGTGCAGCATAATAAACTGAGACTTGCTGCTTTCTCTTGTGAGCTGTAGGCCCAGTCTGTCATTCAGACTGAGGACAGTTTTTGCTGTGAGATCTGGTCCTGGGTGTTCTGTTCAGATGTGCACATACACACATACACACAACCAGGACTTTCTTCCTAAATCAACTGAGGGTCCCCCAGGTACTACTGTTGGTCATCACTCAGACAGAAATTAGTCCAGCACTCAGCTGATGTGGAGAATAGGCAGGGGGTTCCTGTTGGACCATGACAGCAGTCCCTATAGGAGGATTTGTTGGAAAGAGTGAGAGGTGGCAGGGTACAGAGGGTGCGGGCCCTCACAACTTCCTAATCTGGGTGGGTAATGTTGGTATTTCCTTCCCCAAAGATTATCACTAAAAATACACCCAAAAGACTCAATGGAACTGATGGGTAGGAAGATTTTTCTTTTTCTAAAAATCGTCATGTTATTGTTTAAGCACCAACAAGGCACTGGGAGGAGGAAAAAGAGAATTCAATAACACTATCGATAATTCCATCTGCCCCCCTCTCTTATGTGCTAACTCAAACTCGCAAAATGTAGAGAACCCTGATGTGAGCAAAAGACTTTGGGGAGAAAAGAATGTTAGCAGAAGGCTCCCTGAAACCTTCATTCAGTCACAATTTGCTGTTATTTACACATTTTTTTAAAGGCAAAGAAAAATTAAACGAAATTGTACATGTATTGGTTCTGGGCAGATTAGAAGCAATAACTTAGACACGATGAGATATGACAACAGACAATGAGTGAGAAAACAAGTTGGAGTGGGGTGGGCATTTACTGCTGGAGCAGCTGGTCCTGCATTTAGGCCTGAGGACAGGGCTGCTTAGTCTTCACCAGCCCAGCACTGGAACTCCGCCCAGGAGACTGGCTCTGGGACACTTAACAGATTTCTTCAGTACCATGAGGCTCAGCAGGACCACCTAGACCTTTAAATGATCATGGTTTCTAGAATCAACTGAAAATGGTTTAGGCAATTTGAGAAGCAAATTTTGTCAGAGTCTTGGATAACACGTTAATTGCTGTGCAGAGACAACTTTTCTGAAGTAACTGTAGGGGACTCCTTAGGGTACTCTCAAGAGGCAAAGGGTGAGGTGGCCCTGCCCATTGCTCTGTGACCCTGCCCGTTTCCCCTTGTCTTCGACCCACCCACTGTCACACAGGCCTCTCACCTGTGTGTAGTGACCACACATCTGGCCGGCCTCACAGGTGGCAGTGCTGAGGTTGTAGTGCTCACGCTCATGGTGCCATTCCTCCACGGCCAGCGGCACATCCATACCCTCGTCGGTGATGGCAAACAGGTTCTCACCACGCCGCCCGCGCTCCTTGTTGTGGCCCCACACACACTGCTTGGCATAGGCCTTGGCGAAGATGGCCAGCGACTCGTCCCACCTCTGTAGGACAGGTTGAGGTGGCAGGTGAGGACCCCTTGGGATCAGTGGAGGTGGAGCGGGGAAGAGTGGTAGGAGAGGGAGGTGAGGAGGCCCACAATTCTGTCAGGGTCAAAGAAAGCTGAAGGTATGCTGGGGGGCTCATAGACTGGAGACCTTCCCCTCCCACAGCAGGGTAACTCCGCCAAGATCTGGAACAGATTTCTGTTCCTGGTGAACTTCTGTGAGAAGGTGGGACGGTGCCTTCCCAGGACATGGATTTGGCCAAACTTATGCAGTTCTCCTGTGTGACTTGGATAGAGTTTGCCTAACCTTTCTAACCTCTCATAGGTCTTGGGAACTGACCATGAATGAGATGATGTTTGTGACATTGTGACTCTTGATTAATATTAATTTCTTTCTGGGTGAAAGATGGGCAACTAGGGCCCTCACAGAACTGCTCTGAAGACATGCTGTCCAGTGAGATGTTCAAGGACTGGTTATCCGGTCACTCTCTTCCAGGTTCCCACAGCCTCCTCAAGTGTTTGCAATTCTTGCTGACAACTTGTTTCCCCAAGAAAATTGGTGTCTCTGCTTGACCCTCTCTGGGAGGTCTATTTTCAAGGTCTTGGTGACCCAAAATGCTGTCAGATCTCAAGACAGTGTTCTCCAGTGAGCACCTCAAGTGAGATTGCAAAAGGAAGCATTTTGAGTTAGGAGACCTGTAAGGTTCCGTGTCCCTGGCTGGGAGGGCAGATCCAGTGTGGGTGGGAAGACAAATTAACAGGGCATCTGACCAAAGGATTGAGGAGGGAGGCCTGGATCCCATTAAACGTTGTCCTTGGCCCCTCTTGGAAATGGATAGTCTGGCAGCAACTCTTGCTCCACCCTCTAGGGGCCCAGCCAGCTGCAGGAGCCAGACAGTCCCATAAAGTGCCAAGAGCTTGGGGGACCCTGTGGCCACACCCACTCCCCACCTACACAAGCTGCTCAGGAGCAGCTGTCTGGAGTGGATGGGAACACTGGGCTGGGACAGGCCCACTGCTGTGACTTTGGGTGACTCTTCTCCCTCTTTCAACCTTTTTACCTCAAATCACTGGTCCCTGAGGTTTTCTCAAATTCCAGCAGTAGTGGAAGACAGGAAGTAGGAAAGGGGCGGGGTGCTGGAGGCCAGACTAAACTGTGGGCTCCCTCAGGACGATGATGTCGCCCCTGTATCTGGCACCGGCTGTTATTTACATGTAGCAGGTGCTAACCGGACATTTGGTAACTGCTGGTGACTGAAACAGGGCTCTGCTAAGAACTGTCTCCCCTACAGCACCTCACTGCAACTCCCAGTTTCACTAGATGCCTGGAGTCCTGCCTATCATTCCTTTGGGTTGCTGCGCCTCTCGGTAGTCCTGAGACCCCTGCAGAATTTCAGGAGTCACAGTACCCATGCACATTGTATATACTGTCACCATCTGAAAGCAGTTCCATTCATTCATTTAGTCACTCTTTCATTTAATCAATGGTCCTGGGAACCAAACAAGCTGGGGTAATGGCAAGGCCAAGGAAACCAAGATGATTTGGTCATCCATCATTAATTGGCCCACCATGCAGTAAATGCAGTACAAAGGCACCAAAGAGGGTCATTTTTCCCAACTTGTGGGTGCTGGAAACACAAAGCTAAGTGTTAAAAGATGAGGCATTGGTCAGGTGGAGTGGGGAAAGGCATCCTGAGCAGAAGACACAATATGAGCAAAGCTATGGAAATGAGAGACAAGGTTTTTATTGGGGGGGAGGGGGAATGCTGTTTAAAGTACTGAAGGAGAAAATGAACAAGAGAGTAGGAGTGGAGAGGTAGGCAGGGCCTGTACACATAGGCAGAGCCTTCTTAGCTTTATCCTGCAGGAGGCTTCTTAGCTTTATCAGCAGGAGGAAGCTGATGGGAGCTACTGAAGGTTTTGAGTGGGGTTAGGTCTGTGTGTTGAGTCATTCATTCTGGGAGCAGAGGGTAGAGATTGGGAAAGCAGGTAGTGGCTGTTCTAGGAGTCCTTGGGAGTAGAAATGAAAGACTGAACCACCGTTATACCAAAGGGGTGTGGAAGAGTGTGAGTCAAGGAAAATGGAACTTCAGAGAGGTAAAGATATGATGTTTAGATGTAAAGACTGTTGGAGAGAGGAGTCCACAATAACCCCCACCTGCTATTCCTTCTTCTGTTAAACATTTATTGAGCACTAACTGTATGCAAGGCACTATTCTAAGTGCTTTTACCTGTTTACTTATGTATTCTTATAACCACCCTAAAAGAGAGTTATATTGTTATAACCCCCAATTTACTGATGAGAAAACTGAGGCACAGAGAGGTTAAGTAACTTAGGTCACACAGCTAATAAATGGCCACGTCAAGATTTGAACTCAGACCATCTGACTCCAGAGTCTGCATTTACTACTGCTGAAGATGAGCCTGACCCTGTCACAAATTTATGCTGGTATCCCAGCCCACCCTTATTTCCACTTCCTCCTCTACCACTTCCCATGAGGCAGTAGCATATCCCTTCTGTATCCAAACTATATCTGAGTATGTTGCCACAGCCTCAAGGTCCACCTCTGTTCACAAAGTAGTCTCTAACCTCAGTCAGCAAAATTGTGGCACTAAGGATTTGCAGATGGGGAAACTGAGAATCGATGGTGATTTATAGGTCTTTGTCAGTTGCTGTCGGCAAGGCTAGTGGCAGCATACAACGGTGTGTATTACTGGTTGTATTACTGGTGTATTACTGAAGTTCTTGAATGGAGGTGTAGTGTGCATTTGTAGAGCCCATTCTGGATCATTTCCCTGTGCAATTCTGGCTCTCAGGAGGCATTACCCATCACACAAGATAGGTCAGGAAATGGAGGCCTTTGAAGGTGAAGGGCTCCTTTCCCTACGTCCTTTTGCCAGGTTGGACACAGCTGTTAGAACTCTGGTCTTAGACCCCAGACTTAGGTGTCCCCAGGTAGGACCTTACTTTCCAGCACCAGCTGCGGTGTTCCTGGACACTGGTCATCCTGGAGCACCTGAGAGAGTCTGAGAGGGCTGGAAGGGGGGAAATCTCTAACATTCTTTCTCAGTGCCCAACATAAATACCCCTGCCATCAAATCACTCCTGTCTCTGATGGGGAACTACTGCCCAGATCTGGTTCTGTCATTCGCAGGCACGTCCATGTGTGTTCAGTCCACCACATGTGTCCCCTACTAACATACAATCATTTTTTTGACATGTTTTTAAGCTTCGTGTAATTATGCCCAACTGTTTGTATGCTTTTTGAGATTTCTTATCCTCCTGCTGACCCTGTCCGTGAGGTTCAATTGTGTGTGTGTGTGCATATATATATACACATATATATACACACACATATATATACACACATACATATACATACACATATACATATACATACATACATACATATACATATATATATATATAATTATGACCCCATCTTACAGCTGTGAAACCTTGCTAGGTTAAGGACTCACCCCAAGTCACAGGTCTTGAGGTGACCAAGACAAAATCAGAACCCTGTGATACAGAGCCCTGCCTGATCCTGCTCCTCTTTCCACCCCACTTCTCAGTGCCATGCTCCTACCCCATCCTGCTATCTGTCTCCTCCTCTCATATCTTTGGAAAGCACCTGAAAAGCCTGTTTCACCAACGTGATAGGAACTCCCCCCTATAGTGATAGAGTCCCCCCCCATTCCAGGGCACATGCATTTAAATGGTAAAGGGAAGGAGTGCAAAACTGGGGCTCCCAAAGACTGGCTATGCCAGTCATGCAACCTGCACATCCCTGAAGAAGCAGTAAGTCCTTCTCTGTATCAGTTTCCTCATCAGCACAATAGAGCTGCTTATGGGGACCGATGAGCAGGGACTCTCTTACTGACCAGAGAGGTGAGACTCTGAGATCTCTGCAGCTTGGGAGGGGGAAGGGACAGGTGGCCCAACTCCCCTTCAAGCCTGACAGGTGAGTGCTGCTGGACATACTCACCATTTGCAGCATGTTGGCGGCTGATGGGGATGCCTGGGCGCGGTAGCGGTTGTGCAGCTCCACCATGAGGTGCTTCTCATCATCCGTGAGGGCTCTAGCAGGGCCTGTGGTGCCCACTAGCAAGAGCAGCAGTGGCAGCAGAAGCGCCAGGAGGTTGTGGGAGCTGTGCATGGTGGCCAGCTCTGTCTGCCTTTCCCATCCAGGGGTCTGGCAGCTGGATTTAAAGTCCTTCCCACACAAGCACCACCCTGGCTGAGGCGGGTGGGAGGAGCTGTGTCTGGAGGCCTGGCTGGCTCACTCATGTCTCAGGGAAGGGCTGGGTGCTTGGGTCCTGACCAGAGTTGATCCACTCCCAACATTTATCTCCCCTCAGAGTCTTTGGCCAAAGCCTCCTTTTTCTTGGTAACGGGGAGTCAGGCCAAGAGTTCTGCAATCCTTCCTGAGTGGTGGACAGGTCCTTCAGGGGTAGAACCACTGTAACCTCTTCAGAGCCACAACTGGTTGTCCCCTAGTCACACTAACTGGGTGCTGAGGACAAATAAGAGGAAGGAAACCACATGGACCCTACCCCCAAAGCATTGAGCAAGATGAGGCAGCGATCGGTGATTTGTGGAAGGAAGAAGGAAGTATATACAAGGTGTATTTGGTAAAGGTTGTGCCCAACTAAGTGTGAATCCTGATTCTGTTCCTTCACTAGCTGTTTTTGGCAGTTTTCTCAATTGAATCAGTGATAAAAATAGCCCCTCGTCAAATTGAATTGGAACTCATCGAATGAGAAGGAGGATTAAGTGAGACTGAATGCCTGTAAAGCACCCAATACAGTACCTGGCCCGTATGAGGCCCTCAGTGACTAGGCAATCACTACCTTCATGGCATGGCCTTGAACAGGCTCCAGTCAGGACTCCTGCTTAATGGACAAGGGACCAAGATACTTTCTACTCTATCTGTATCCTAAAATGTGGCTTTTCACTGGGGATGCAAATTTGACTTTCCTGTGACATTTGTGAATGAATGTGCTTACACATTTGAAAGTAGGATGCTGGGGCCCTTCTATACTGAATGTGTAGAAAAGAGAATGTCTGTTGGGATGGGGGAAAGAGAGAGAGTGAGCAGAAAAACAGAGGGCTGAGTTGATACCACAGGATCTCGAAGGGGAGGGTATTGCAATGGGAATAAACTCAATGGTCAAGCATGTTGTAGTGACATGCAGGCACGGGGATGATGGCTTTACCTTCATGAAGCTGGAAACTAAAACCAGAACATTTAAGTTTAGCTGAGATCCTTGAAGTCCACATTCAATGAATGTAGAAACCTAGAATGTAGGAATATAGAAATATAGAAAAAAGCATATAAACTATTTTTGGATGATGGCAACAAACCTGTTCCTGTTCAGGTTTCTGGGTTAAAAAAAAAAAATGGATTCTACACACACACACACACACACACACACACACACACCAAACCAGTAACAATAACAAAAAACCCCATGAGAACTAATTAAAAAATTGAGCAACATTGCAGGATCCAAAATTAATACACAAAACCAAGGCATGTTTCTACACAATAATGAACCATTCAAAAAGGAAATTAAGAAAATAATTCCATTTAAGTAGCAATAAAAAGAATAAAATACTTAGTTATAAATTTAATTGAGGTGAAAGACTTGTACATAGTTGGAGGTTTCATATGTTTTGATTTCAAAACTACAGTGATCAAAAAATTGTGGTATTATAGTAAAAACAAAATGAAATAGTATATAGAGCACAGAAATAAATCTTTGTAAATAAATTATTTTTGATGAGGATGTCAAGGCCATTAATTTAATGGGGAAAAGACAATCTTTTCAACAGATTGTGGTGGGGAAACTGAAAGAATGAAACTGGTCCTTTATACCATATACAAAAATTGACTCAAATTGGATCAAAGACCTACACTAAAACTACAAACCACTTAAAACATAAGGGATATTGAATTTGGCATGGATATATTAGTTATGATACCAAAAGCATAGGCAACAAAACATGGAAAAAATGAACTTAATGAACATTAAAACCTTTTGTGTTTTAAAGGACACAATCATGAGTAAAAAACTACCCATGAAATGGCTGGCAGGGGAGAATATTTTCAAATTATATATCTGATGAGGGATTAATCTCCAGAATGCATAAAGAACTCCTACAACTCAACAACAACCGCCCCTCCAAAAGAACCTGATTAAAAATGGGCAAAGGACTTGAATAGACATTTCTCCAAAGAAATACAAGTGGCCAAAAAGCACATGAAAAAATGCTCAATGTGACTAGTCATTAAGGAAATGTAAATCAGAGCCACTACACACCCATAGGATAACTATTATAAAGACAAAATAAAAACAACCCCAAAAGCAAACACCAGAAAATTGCAAGTGTTGGCAAGGGCGCAGTGAAATTAGAAGACTTGTGCAATATATTGCTGGAGTGTAAAATGGAGCAGCTGCTTTGGAACATGGTATGGTAGTTCCTCAAAAACTTTAATAAAATTATGATCCAGCAATTCCACTTGTGAGTATACATGTAAAATAATTTAAATTATCTATTTGAACAGACATTTGTACATTAATGTTCACAGCAGTACTATTCACAATGGCCAATAGTTGGAAACAATGCTGCTCAATTAATGAATATAAGAAATGTGGTACATACATACAACAGAATATTATTTAGCCTTAAAAGGGAAGGGAATCATAGCACTGCTACAACAGGGATGAACCTTGAGGGCATTATACTAAATGAAATAAACCAGACCCTAAAAGACAACTGTTACATAATTCCACTTATATGAGGTAACTAGAGCTGTCAAACTCAGCAATAGGAAGTAAAACCATAGTTTCCATAGGGCCTAGTGGAAAGGGAAATGAGTTATTTTCAATGATTATAGTGTTTCAATTTGGGAAGATGAAAAACTTTGGAAATGGATCCGGTGATGATTACACAATGATGTGTAGGTAATTATTGCTACTGATAGATAGTGGGTAGTATAATAAATTACATGACATGTATGTGTTAAGAGTGAGCATGGAGAAACTCTTGAAACTTGGAAATTCTTAAATTGGTCTGTAATGGGGTGGATGGAGTAGTGGCAGGTGAGTATTCTTAGCAGAGACAAAGGTAACTGGGGGGAGATTTCATAACCTAGGCCATTTGGGCCAGTCATGAGGGGGAAAATATCCCCAGCTTTAGCACACAATCAAAAATTTAAGACACAGGAGAAACAGAGCCACTGGGAGTAACAGCATGTACCACAAATGGGAGGATTTCAGTCTCCAAAACTTGAATAACAGAACAATTTTGAAGACTTCAAAAAGCTGTATTTAATTAAAATGATTGAGGAAACAATGTCTGAAAAAGGAGAAGAAAGATGTGGGAAGAGTAGAGCATGATGTGGGGAAGAATTAGAAGAGTTCAAGAAAGCATGTTAATCTGTGGGAGGAGAAGAAACTATTGGAGAAAAGTCAGAGTGAAATAGCAAATGAAGATTAGATCTACAGCTTAGCCCACTGGTCAGCTATCCCAGGGCACCTAGCTAATGGAGCTGGGAGAGGGATCTTAGTGGCCAGAACATGGAGAGTGACTGAAAGCTTGGGCCTGAAGTAGAAATAAGTGACCTTAGCCAAATACGTAGACCTTGCAGGAAGTGAGTTAAAGTGTGAAGGGCTAGATGGTGCTAGATTCAGCACTAGAGGACACAGTTCTCAGATGCCTCCCGGACAGAAGCTGGCCAGGGCCTTGGTGTGGTCATCTCCATGGCCTCTGCCTGGCTTTTATACAGCAGGGAAAACAGCTCTGTAGGCTTGGCACATCAGGCAGCACACATTTACTCATTTGACAGAGCTTCTCCCTTTGCCAGGCTTCAAACTGAGTGAATTAAGCAGACCTGGGCCTGGCCCCCTTTAAGCAGGAGAGCCACAAGCAAACACATAATCACAAGTGTTAAGACAACCCATGGGAGGGGAGAAATATTTTGCATCCTTTGTGAATATGAGTGTGTCTTACCAGGTGGGTGGCCTTGGGCAAGTTATTTCTGTTTGGTTTTCCATTTCCTTGTCTGTAAATTGGGCTTCGAACCTACCACAGAGGATGGTTGTGAGCTTGAAATGGTTGGTACAAGGCTAGGGCTTGGGGAAGTGTCTGGTGCATGCTCAGTGCTTGTTGAGTTAGCGAATATGAATGCATTATTATTGTTTTTAAAAGCATTTGTATTACTATAGATGGAAGAGTTTTATAGATCCTCAAGTTGTAGCAGAGGAAAGATCCCACAGCCTGGGTTGGCTTTTGTTCAGAGCAGTCTTGGCCCGGGGTTGCTCTTAGCTGGCAGAAAGGACACACACCTCTGAGGGGTGTGGGTGCTAGTGTGATGGGTACCAGGATGTGGCAGAAGAGGAAGAGCCTGGTTTGCCTGAGAGGGGAAGGTAAGAAGGGAATGAGGACTGGGGAGGGTAAGAAGGGAATGAGGACTGGAAGGCCAACCAGAGCCAGCCTTAATGTGGGGGGGCCAAAGACATGCACTCAGGAAGTTTTGCTCTGCTTGTGTACATTCCCACTCATTGACTTTTCATGTGACAACCCTAATAAACATCACACAAGGAAACTGATGCTCAGTGAGGTAAGGTGATTTAGCCAGTATTGGGAGAAGGGGGTTAGGTAAGACCTGCCACTAGGGAGAAAGAAAGGCTGAGGGCATGGAGATGACAGAAGGAAAGGGAGGACAGGAAGTGAAGTTAAGGGTGGAAGAGATGACAGACAGGAGGAGGATTCGCTGTGGTTTACATCGTTGTGCTTTTAAGTCTGATATACATATGTGGTTCTTTTCTATATATATTTTAGATTGAGATTTATTTTTAATATCAGTGAAGCTCCAAAATAAGAAAATAATACAGAGAGGAAAATTTCAATCTCTAGTATTTGTGTCTAGTCTTTTGACAGGTGCTTCTACTCAAAGTGCGGCTCTGATGGTCAGGTACCTTTCTTCCAGATGTTTCTTGCCACTGCTTAGCTCAACTGGTGCAAAAATCAAAGCCTGAATACTGAGAAATTCCTCCATAAGTCTGACATATCTATTTTATTTATGTATTTATTTATTTACATAGTTGTTGAGCCCGTTGGGTAATGCCCCCCACTTCACCCCTGTCTCTTCAACTCCTCTCTTGTTGCTGTTTCTTCGACCATGTGGCCCCTTCCTTTTCTGAAGCATTATCCTGTTCCTGGGCAAGGATCTGCATTCCTGGGATCCAGTAGACTATGCTGCTTAGATTTCCATTCTTGACTGTGTGACGTGCTTTCAGTCCAACTTCTTTGGAGCCTATCAGTGCTTCATCCTTGTTGGTTGTCTCCTCCATTTTGGTTTTAGTTACATTTTGCTGCTTCTTTGTCATGTATTTCTGACTCTGGCTTAGCGCAGTCTCCCAGTCCTTGTCAGTAAGTTCCTCACTGGAGACAGACAATAGCAGATGGTTAGTCCTGCTTGTCTCATCTGTTTGCAGTTTACCGCTTGGCCTTGGGGCCTCTGCCACATTTCTGTGGTCTTTCTCCCATGGTGGTGATGGTGATGGAGAGTAACTTGTTCTCGTTGCAGGCTTCTCTGAGCCCTGATTTTGGCTCCCAGTCCCTAGTGACAGTATAGGTGCAGCTCTTTGATAAGTCCTTAGTGTACCTGGTCACACAGTCCTTATCTGTTGGTTTCCTCCATGCTCTTCATGAGTCCTGCCCAGGAGATGGGTATGCCAGGGCTTTTTTGTTGTTGTTCTGCTGCCTCCTCGGTGTCTAAAACTGGTACTATGTCTAAAACTGGTTCATTAGTGTTTTTCTTTTTCCTGGTGAGGACTGGTTGGAGTGTAAGATCAGAGGGGAATATTGCCACCGTCCAAGCACAACCCTTCCTTGCATGCTCGCGCCTAGGCAGGACTTGGTATCTGTGCTAGGGGACGGCCCCTACCTCCTTTAGGTGGCTCTGCCCCACCCTTGCCCCTGTCCAGGTCACGCTTACCTAAGGACCCCCTCCTTTGGAGCCCTCCCAGCGTTGGATGCCATGCACCCAAGGGGAGGAATGCAGCCAAGATCCCTGCCACTTCTGTGCAGTCCTGGGAGAGGGGGGTCAATTAACATAGCTGTTTTATTGTTGCTGAGTCTGTGATTTCAAAATGGGGGACTTTTAAAAAAAAATTAATTTCATTTATCTAATTGATTGCATAGATAGATCTATTTATTTACATCATTTATTTATTTACACAATAAATATTTACTTACATCATTGTCTACTGAGGTTCTCCCACCACCTTGTCACCCATAAACCATCATCTTAATCTCTTGTGCCATCCCTCCCCCAATTTTACCCCCTCTTCTCTCTTGTTCTATGCTTCATTTCTGTTGACAGTTTAAACTTTTCCTTGTCCTTTTTTGTTTGTTTGTTTCCCCTATTCCTGCATATAGGTGAGATCATCTAGTATTTCTTTTTATCTTCCTGGTTTATTTCCACTAACATGATTCCTTCTAGCTCCATCCATGTTATCACAAATGCATCAAATTTGTCTTTTTTGATTGATGAATGATATTCCATTGTGTACATATACCACAACTTTCTGATCCATTTGTCTGTTTTGGGACATTTAGGTTGTTTCCATATCCTGGTTATTGTAAACAATGCTGCAATAAACTTCTGAGTATAGGTGTCTTTTTGAATTAGTGTTTTGGTATCCATAGGGTAGATTCCCAGAAGCAGGATTGCTGGGTCAAATGGTAGTTCCATTTTCAGTAGTTTGAGGGTCCTCCACACAGATTTCCATAGTGGTTGCATCAGTTTACATTCCCACCAGCAGAGTAAAAGTGTTACTTTCTCTATCCACATCCACACCAGCACTTGTTGTTGCCTGTTTTTTTGATACAGGCCATTCTTTACTGGTGTAAAATGGTGGTTTTGATTTTCATTTCCCTGATTATGAGTGATGTTGAGTATTTTTTCATACGTCTATTGGTCATCTGTATTTCTTCTTTGGAGAGGTGTCTTTTTAGTTCTCCCCATTTTTTTCTTTTTTTTTCTTTTTTTCTTTTTTTGAGACTAGATCTCACTATGTTGCCCGGGGTAGTCTCAAACCATGGACTCAAGTGATTCCTGGCCTCAGCTTTCCAGTGCTGGGATTACTGGTGTGCACCACTGCATCCAGCTCTTCTCCCCACTTTTTGACTGCACTTTTTGCTTTGTTTTTGTTGTGTGTATTCTTTATGGACCTTTGTTATTAGACCCTTATCACTTACATGGAGAGCAAATATTTTTCCCATTTGGTTGAGTTTCTTTTTGTTTTGGTTATTGTATCTTTTGCTGTACAGAAGCTTTTTAATTTGATGTAGTGTCCAAGCTGCTTATGCTTTCCTTCATTTTTTTTAAAGCATCCATAGATGTGTGCTGAAAGAAGTTTTTGAAGTGTAAGTCTTGAAGTGTTTTGCCCATATTTTCTTGTATGTATTTTATGATTTCAGGTCTTACATCCAAATCTTTAATTCATTTTGTTTTGTTTTTGGATTTCTGCAGGTGCTTTTATTCAGGGAGTTTAAATCACTTTCCAAAACCCACCTATCATTACAACATCCCTGTGCATCACTCAAGAGAGACATTATTTCTTCCACTTTACAAATGGAGATGCTGCATAAAACAAGCTCACATCTCAGTCCAAAGATAATGAAGTAATCCCAGATATCCATTTGGCCATGTGTCTTGGTCTTCTTTTCACTAACTTTCCAAGTCCATCTGCCTCTCCTCATTGGTGCTCTGGCCTCAAGGCCAGAGTTCAAGTCTTCAGAGTTCAGTTGGATCTTTTAGAAAATAGGTCCAAATATGTGCAAATGGGAATCCCATTGTTAATGGATAGAGCTCTATCTGGTAAGTTGCCTGAAATTATCTTTATATTTATCTTTATATAACCATGGCACCTCCAGTATCATATTATTGTTGCTAGTAAAGAAAATAGAAAGGGAAAGCTCAAAAGCATTAGACATTTGCTGGGGGCAGGGGACAGAGTTCTGATGCAGTGGGTGACTTTGAGAGCTATCAATCAGGGAGAAAGTTTTTCACATGCACAACTCAGACCAGGTCATGAGTGCAAGTAATCTTGAACTGAACTCTTTCTTTTTAAAAAAAAATTTTTTTTTTTGTGGGAAGAAAGCAAGTTATATAGATAAGTATACATATTACAATGCCATAATTACAAAATTATAACCATGCAAAATAACATATTATTTACTGATGTGTGATTTAAAAGTTTCAAATACCACTGGAATGGCAAACATCAAATCCAGTGTACTGATTATTATTTCTGGGAATGTATAATGGGGAATAGGGTAGAAGAGATATCCACAAAGAATGTCAACTATCTCTGTGATGGCTGGTTTTTTAAAATTTAATTTAAATTTTTTTTAATTTTGCATATATATGTGTACTTATATTTATATTACATTATTGTGTACCCTGGGGCTCTCCCACTTCCCTAACACCTGTTAACCATCCTGCTCTTTTGTACCCTTCACTTACCCTGCCTTCTTCCCTTTCCTCCTCTCTTGCTCTATTGTTCAGTCTCATTGGTTGTTTTTATTTTTTCTTATTTGTTTGTTTGTTTTTCCCTATATCCATCATATAAGTTAAACCACCCTGTATTTCTTTTTCTTTTTGGCTTATTTCTGCTAATATGAGTCTTTCTAGTTCCATCCATGTTGATGTGAATGACATATGCTTGTCCTTCTTGATTGATGCGTAGTATTCCATCATGTACATATACCACATTTTTTTCCAGCCAATTAACCCATTTTGAGTTGGTTTTTGTATATGGTGTGAGGGAGTAGTTTTGATTCATTCTTTTGCAAGTAGCAGACCAGTTTTCCCAGCACCAGTTGTTGAAGAGACTATCCTAGTTCCAATGTATGTCTTTGCCCAAAATGGGGGACTTATATTTTGGACATCTGCATTTCTTTCTTTTTTTTTTAGAGACTAATCTTGCTATATTGCCCGGGGTAGTCCTGAACCAATGAACACAAGTGAGTTCATTGGGTTGTAATCCCAGGGATTCAACCCCTCCTACCTTCCCACATCCCACCAGCACTTGTTGTTGCCTGTTTTTTGTATGTGGACCATTCTTACCAGTGTTAGGTGGTATCTCACTGTGGTTTTGATTTGTATTTCCCTTATTGCTAGTGACGTTGAGCAATTTTTCATGTGCCTGTTGGCCATTTGTATTTCCTCTTTGGAGAAGTGTCTTTTAAGTTCTCCCCATTTTTTGACTGGGCTTCTTGTTTTGTTTTTGTTTAGTTGTGTGAGTTCCTTGTGGATCTTCGTTATTAAACCCTTATCACTCTTGTGGAGGGCAAAAATTTTTTCCCATTCGGTTGGGCTTCTTTTTGTTTTTTTCTGTTGTATCTTTTACTGTACAGAAGCTTTTTAGTTTGATGTGGTCCCATCTGTTTATGTTTTCCTTCATTTTTTTCCAGCTGTAGATGTGTCCAGAAAGAGATTTCTGAATTATAATTCATGGAGGGTTTTGCCCAAGTTTTCCTCTATGTATGTTATGGTTTCAGGTCTGACATCTAAGTCTTTTATCCATTTTGAATTGATTTTTTTGTGCATGGTATAAAGGAGTTATCTTGGTCCATTTTTTTGCATGTCTTAGTTCAATTTTCCCGGAACCATTTATTGAAGAGGCTATCTTTATTCCAATGTAAATTTTTCACCCCTTTGTCAACGATTAATTGATATATGTGAGTTTTTATATATTTGAGATAAGTGCCTGAAAATGCAATTGTTGGGTTGTATAGGAAGTATGTATTTAATTTAATTTAATTAATTAATTATTTTTTTTTGAGACTAGGTCTCACTATTTTTGCCCGTGGAACTGCAGGCTCACGTTGCCCGTGGTACCACAGACTTAAGCAATCCCCAGTCTCAGCTTCCCAGGTAGCTGGGATTACAGGTGCGCTTCACCATGCCCAGCTATTTTCGGGGGACTAGGTCTCACTATGTTGCCCCGGTCAGGACTCAGTCCCAGGCAATACCCAGTCCCAGCCAGGATTCCATAGGCTGTTGTTTACAGGCACATGCTACCATGCCCAGCTCCATATTTAGTTTTATAAGAATTGTTGAAGTCTTTGCCAGCTGCAATGTGCAAAGGATTTATTTCCTCATCAATATTTGTGATCCTACTTTTTATGTTAGAAACTGTTAGGATTTGAATTGTGTCCCTCAAAAAGATATGTTCGAGTCCTAACCTCCGGTATCTATGAATGTGATCTTATTTATTTATTTATTTTTTGAGATTAGGTCTTGCTATTTTTGCCTGTGGAACCGCAGTTTCACATTGCCCGGGGTATCCCAGACTCAAGCAATCCCCAGCCTCAGCTTCCCAGGTAGCTGGGATTATAGGCATGCGCTACCATGCCCAGCTATTTTTATGGGACTAGATCTTACTATGTGCCCCCAGCGGGACTTGAGCCGCAATCCCTGGCCCCGGCCGCAGCTACCTAGGCTGCCACCTACAGGCATGTGCCACCATGCCCGGCCCTGTGAATGTGATCTTATTTGAAAATAGGGTCTTTCAAATATAATCCACTTAAGGTGTATCTACTGGATTAGGGTAAACCTTGAACCCAACAACTAATATCCTGATAGAAGACTATGGGAAGACACAAATAAGAGAGAAGTCCAGGTGACCACAGAGGAAGAGATGGTGATACGGAAACAAGCCAAGGACACAGATTGCTATCAGCCTCAGGAAGTTAGAAGCAAGGAAGGATTCTTCCCTATAGTCTATGGAGAGAGCATGTCCCTACTGATATCTTGATGTCAGAACTCTGGCTTCCAGAAATGAGAGAATACATTTCTATTGTTACTCAGTTTGTGGGCATTCATCACAGTCTTAGGAAACTGACACAGCCTTCTCACAGGTATGCAGTGAGAACTCTTGGTGCTTTCATTTCCCAGTGGATCACAATAGAGAACATCACCACTGTGCATATTTGCGTCTTCTTTGGTGTCTTTTCATCTTTCTGTCTGTTTTAATTGGATTATTTGCTTTTTAGTTACGACTGAGTTTTGAGAGTTCTTTTTCTGGCTGGGGACGGTATAGTTTATGGATGTTGCATGACAAGGCAGGGATCCCTAGGTTCCCCCTTTTCAGGTGGTCTAGGATGGAGCTGTGACAGGTCAGGAGACTCTCAATGTGTTAGGTGAGTGGGGAAGGACACCTCTGCAGCTGAGGGTACTTCTCTCCTCTTGTGCCCTCCCTGGGACTCTCCCCCTGGGTCCAGGGGGCTTTTAGACCTTGGAGGCCATTGGAGGCCTTGTGGTCCACCCCTTTGTTGCTATCGCCAAATTCATTGTCATACCAGGAAATGCACCTGACAAAGGGTCCTGAGGGCAATGCCAATCCAGCATCAAAGGTGGAGGAGAAGCCGGTGTCACTGTGAAAATCGCAGGATACAACCCGGTTCTCAGTGTCACCCAGGATGCCTTTGAGTGGCCCCAAGACACCTGCTTCACCACCTTCTTGGTGTTATCGTATCTTCTCCGGTGGCAGGTCAGACACACCAGCGGCACATTGAGGGGGTAACACGAAGGCAGAGTCAGTCAGCTTCCTGGTCAGCAGCTGAAGGACAACCTTGGCAAAGCTTTGGCAGCAAAAGCAGGGTGGTGTCCTGGGCAGACCCTCAGCCTGATTCCCAGAGGGGCCATACATGGTTTCCTGGGAGCAGGAACTGTGATCATGATTCCTTTTTTGATGCCAAAGTTGTCACGATGACCTTGGTCAGGGCGCCAAACAACTGGTGGTGCAGGAGTTACTGATGACAGTCTTCAGGGAGGTGACATACTTCACACCCACCGCAGACATGGGTCTTGACTTTCTGTCCCACAGATAATTTATCATAGATAATTTCTACAACTTGTTCTACAGCTTTATAATGGCCACTTCCAGTGTTTGCAGACTATTCCACAGCAGTTATAGCTCCACTATCATTTGCTCATCAATTCCTAAGCCAGGACTTCAAGTTATTGTCCGTTTTGATGTCTGAGAGACAACACTGAATCACTTACCTGTGGGCACCAGGCTTTTATTTTGTGGCTATTGTCTTCTTAGTTCTCCTTCTTCCATTGTTGATCAGCTTGCTCCTTTATTAGAATTTAGGCACTGGGCTCAGGCCAGGTTGCTGGTCAACACTTGGGTGTACTCACGGAAACAAAAGGTCACTGGCACCGAATGCCAGCCTTGGCAGTCCCAGCCACTGGATGGCACATCAGTGGAGTTGCAATGAAATGGTACTTCTGTTTCACGGTATATTCCAAACCAAGGGCAGCAGTCAACGAGAAAAATACAGAGATCGTTTTAAAGGGCATCAGAGTACCATGCCCAAGGTATGCGGGTGGAAGCCAGTCTGTTCAACATGCTGAAAAAAAAAACTCTGAATCAGAGGGTCCTAGAGAATTTTAAAATGCCAGGCTGTTTTTCCTCACATCCACATATGTCTATACCTCTCTCCTGTACTTCAGCCACCCTACCTGGAAATGGCCTGCCTGGTTTTCAGCCCGGTGTTTCAGGCAGCCGCAACCAGCCATTTTCTTTTTTTCTCCGTTCTCTACCTGAAGAGACCTGCTCCTCATCACTTTTTCTCATCTTGTTTCTTTTTCTCTTCAGTCTTAAGCAAGAGGTTCGAGATCTGCAGCATGTCTTGGATCATCCAGGCAGATCTGGAGCCTTCTGTGGTGCCTCTGCACAGCCTTCTGGAAATAATGAGGGAACCGATTTGGAAATGGTCCACCCAAAGGCCTGTGGTGGCTGACATTGTGGGGTTTGATGGGGAGACTCAAGGAGACTAGAGCTCCTATCCCATCCCCCACCCTGTGCCTTCACTTTCCTGGTTTGTAGAGTTATTCCCTGCCCCTCTTAGCGCCTCACCCATCACCCCTAGCACCTCCTTCCTGTCAGGCCTGCCTCATGCTAAAGGTGGCACTTGCTTATGGAAAGCTCACGAGCTCCTTCCTAGTTTCAAGAACCCCTTTCCATACAGTTTGCCTCCGAAGTTGGGGTGTGTAGGGAATCCCCTGGGAAGGGAGCCATAGTGGAAATGCACCTGATTCCTGTGAATTGGATGGGCCTGGCGTTCTGAGGGCACAGACCTCTCTCTACTGGACACCTCTCTGTACCTCAAGGACATGCTGAAGGGCCCACATTCTGTGAAGAGTGAATTATGTGTCTCTGGGGCTGAGGAGGATAAGGTTGAGGAGATGGGAGATGGGGCAAGGAGAGAAGCAGAGGAGGGAGTGACACAGGTGGAAGCTCAGATAGAGGCTGGAGAGGGACAGACAGACAGACAGAAGAGATAATAGGGAGGCAGAATGAGCACCAGAGGAAGTGAGGGAAAAAACAGGTCAAGAGAGCTGAGAGGTGGAAGCCCACCAGATCCACCCAGGCTCTAACACTGTGATTCACTTGCTGTGCAAATCATTTACTTCCCCACCAACCTCACTTTGTTCGTGTGTAAGATGGGATAGTAACAACCACCTCAAAGAATTACTAGGGTGATCCAATAAAATGAATTGTCAAATGTTAGCCTGATGAATGGTAACTGTTTTTAAAGAGGAGGAAAGAGGAGTCTGAGGGGGCTGGAGTGGCTGAGAAGGATCTGCTAGTCTCCTGGTCTAGAGTTTCACAGCTCTAAGAACAGGGACTGAGGGGCTCTGAGGAGAGGGTGAAGGAGGATGGCCCACTGCACATTGTCTGAGAGAGGAGGGCAACCATGCCTTAGTTCTTTGCAGCTCTGGGACAGAGGCTCCCTCTCCCTCCTGAAATGCCATGTTCTGCAGGTTCAAGACTATAGGCAGAAGCCTTTTGGCCTCAGCAGGGATGGGCACCTGGCCCAGACCTCCCCCAGGCTGCTGGCTTCCTCAGCAAATTCTTCACAGAGCACAGCTGTCTCAGGCCTTACTGGAGCTCTCTTGGGAGAGAAATGACCCTCTTTATGAATGTCAGCAGAGTGTGATTTTGGTAACAGGAAAGCCTTGCAGGGAGGGGCAGGTGGTTAGAATGGTGAGGGGTGCTGAGTGGGCAAACATGAGGATCACCCAAGAACATATGAGGCTGCCTGACCCTGTCTCCAGACCTCTGCTGGGGGTCTGGGAACCACAACAAGCACCAGATAAGAGTTGCTTTGAAGGCACAGGATGGTGATGATGGCAAGGAAGTCACAGAATGGTGCCTGTAGCTGGGTGGGTACTTGGAGGTGGAAGATCAGCTACCCCTCAGTCTGTCCCTTGCCCCCAGTCTCCAGGCAAGTCTCAAGCCATTTTGGTTCTTGCCTGTCTTATACTGTTTCCATAGCAGTGTCCCTTGGCCAGCTCAGAACTGCTCCAGGCATATTACGGTATAGGGGGGGATATAACAGTACCCACAGCGCTGCCACCTGTCTCAGGAATTATAACATGGAAGCTTCCAGCACCCCTTCTCTGACTAGAAATAACTGATGTCTGAATTTGTGGTTTGACATTTGATTTCCATTGTACTTCTACTACATGTTCTATATTCATGCACACTATGTTTTAAAACAGCATTATTCAAAGGATCTCTCTGTGATGGTGGGAAGGTTCGAGAGCTGCACTTATTCAGTAGCTACTAACTGCATAAGGCTGTCAAGCACTGAAATGGGGCCAATATGACCTAGAGACTTTGTGTAGAATTTTTAACAAATTTATGTATGAATAAGCACAAATGATTAGTGGCTACAGCATTGAATGGCATGGGTTGAGAGCCTCTAAATTTGCATTTCTTTTCTTTTGTTTTTTGAGACTAGGTCTTGCTATTTTTGCCTGTGGAACTGCAGGCTCACATCGCCCAGGGTACCACAGACTCAAGCAATCCCCAGCCTCAGCTTCCCAGGTAGCTGGGATTACAGGCATGCACCACCACACCCAGCTATTTTTTTGGGACTAGGTCTTGCTACGTGCCCCTAGTGGGACTCGAACTGTGATCCCTGGCCCCAGCTGTGGCTTCCTAGGCTTACAGGCATGCGCCACCATGAGATTTGTTGATGTCAAGGCTTGTAAGCTATCCTGTTCCTTTCCCCTACTATATAATATTCCATTGCATAAATTCAGTGCTATCTACCATTTACCCATTTTACTACTGAAGAACACTGAGCTTTCCCCCTTTTTAAAACATTTTTATTTTAATTTTTTTCTAAATTCTTTTAATTTCTTACATAGGTAAATGGTTACTGGGATGCCTTCCCTCCTCCACCCCCCACCTCCTTGTGTTCAGTCTCCACTCTCATTGTTCTTTTTTGGTTTATGTTGGGTTCATTGGGGTCCTTCGGTCTTTTTCTCTGTGGCTCTGTCCATTTGTCGGATGAGGGACTGTGTTCCAGGACCATGACACATTGTTCTTGATGGTTTGTAGTCCTCAGCTTTGTATTGGGCAGCCAGTCCATGCTCATTTGGGGTCTATTGGTGTCTTCTAGTCACTGGCTTCAGTACGATCTCCTTGCCATTCCGTTGTTTCTGCACCTCATTTCTCTGACCTCTTGCCTTGGGAATCCTTTCCCCCAGCCATTGTCAGTGAGGAGGTTTCTCACTGAGGGCAGGCATCCACTGATGGAACTTGCAGGTCATCTCCTCTCCGTCCGTTTGCAGATTGCCTGTGGAGCCAATGCTCTGACTCTGCAGGCCTCCTCTCCCAAGGCTTAGGGAGGGAGCTATGTTTCCTTGGGTGGCAAGTTCCACATGGGGTTTTGATTCATCAGCTTCCGGTGAAGCCATAGATGCAGGTCTGATAGGTCTTTACCACAGTTGTTAGCTTTCCCCCTTTTATTAATTTACTTATGGTTATTGTTAGTATTACATTTTGCTAGTGCAAATGATGTTGCAATAATTCATTTTGTACATATCTCCACGTCTTTCCTAACTTCTTTACTTTCTATGCCTGCTGTGGTGGGCAATCCTTTGAAGCTGAGCTCAGGACAGAGCCCATTCCCATCCCTTCACACATCCATTCTTCTCCTGGAAGCCGGCCACCCACCCAGCTAGGAGAATGATCCTCAGACGTTACTTGTATCCTGTGTCTTTTCTACTCAAAGACATGATGGCCCTGGCTGCCTGTCATGCTGATCTCAGCTCCTCTGCTTAGCCCCCATGTCCCCATAAGCCCTATGCTGTATCCCTGTGTTTGTGAACATGGTTCTAGTCCTCTGCATACATCATACTGTTCCCACCTCTGTGCCTTCATTTCCATGTAAAACACCCATCCTGTCATTATTGAACTCTTACCTTCCTGTCCCTCCTCCACATACTCAAGTCTGTTACTATCTTTGAGGGCCCAGCTGAGGCCTCACCTTTGCAGGGTTAGTTTTTCATCCTGCCACTCTTATTCAGGAAATAACCAAAGAGAATCTACTATATGCCATTCTAGGCTGGAGCAGCAGGAGGAGGGCAGACAGAAGCAACATCTGCCCTCTGCTATTCACAGGTTGGCTTTGGCTGCTACTTCAGTCAACCCCATTTCCCAGCTCTCTGCAACCCCCATGCAGCTTAGCATGTGTGCAGCTCTGGAACCCAGAGAGAGGATAAGGTCAAGGTTCACCAGGAGTAAGGAGGCAGATGTGGCTGGCTTCCTGAAGGCTTAGAGATCCCAGAGGGTCAACCCCAGTGCAGGCCTGGCCTCACCTCACAGGATCACTACTCCAGAGGCCCAGAAGTACATGCTCCTCTCAGCACCTCATAGGAGCCCAGCACATAGCAACAGGAACACCTGTTTATAGGTTTACACTTATCCACCAGAGGCACACCACGTGAGAAGCCAGGTATTAGTATACTGCACCTGAGCAGGCAGGCAGGGAAAAGGGATGCCTATTACAGAATCCGACACTTATGAAGGGAAATGAGGCACCGACTGCCTGAGGCACTATCACTGCCACAACACTAGGCCAGGAGGGGCCAACACGTTTATGCCATCACCTGCGATCACTGTCTCCCAGCTGAAGGGACACTACCAGCTTTCTCTGCACCCCCATGGGTGGCATTCTCCCATCTTCTGGTGGGCAGTCTTGACATGAGTGCTTCTGTTCTATCTCTATTCTGGTTTCACGCAAGTCTAGGAACCATTTTTTCATTTTTTCAAGACACTTGTTCCCAGAGTCTCCTCATCAGGATTTTCAGACAGCAGCTGGGGTATTCCTTTGTGTCACCCTGAGAGTGCAGCATGAACAGCTGAACAGAAACTTAATACACGCAACCTTGGTGCTTTGCCCAGCACCAGACTTAAGATGCCTGGAGGCTGTAGAGTGGGCGGCTGGACACTAAGGAGTTGGCTGTGGTGACAGTGGCGGGAGCTCTCACCCAGGCCTCCTGAGTACGCAGCTGGACTGCACATCTGTGCAGAGCTCTGTTCTCAACCAGGAGTAGCCAGGCGTGGGTGGGAGAGAATGTAGCTGCCTCTGCCTGTGGCCAGCGGGCAGCAGGAGGCAAGGACCTCCGACAGAGCATGGAAGGGCCTGCCCCCGGACAGAGCTGGGGTGGAATCAGGTGAAAATAATTAGCCTTGTCCTCAGCCCTTAAGTCTGGGCCAGACGGGTAAAGGAGGAGCATTAAACGCTGGACGTCAAGTAAAGATGGTGAGTTCAGGATGGAATTGGACTAAAGTGGAGCAAGGAACAGAAACAGTATTTCCAGAAACCAGAGGACTGGGGGTCAGAAGCATCAGGTGATTCTAACTGCTGATTTAGCCATGGGCCTGAGCTCACTCACCTCTTCACAATATAGGAAGGGGGCTGGCCAAATAATCCTTTAGGGCTGGTCTGTCTTTGGGGATTTCAAGGATGCTCTCAAGACTGGAGGAGCCTATCCACAAGTGGAAGGCAGAAGCCAACTGTGAGAGAAAACAGGTAGAGGACAAGAGGGAAGGGGAATGCCCACTGAAGGTCTGCTCTGTGCAAGACAGAGCAGGGCACTCCACTACACATGCAGCCTCAGGCATCTCTATATTGATCCCTGAAGACAGGACTAGTGGCTCTGACTTAGGGATAAGGAAACCAGGACCAGAGGTTACGGGAACTTTCCCAAAGTCAGCTCTTCCAAGTCAGAACTGGGATTCCTCTGGCTCCCAAGTGTTAGCTATTCTACCTTTTTGGGTTGCGGGGAGAGGTATGCTGGCTCTAAGGGGCAAGGAGGCAGTCCTGTGTGGGGGGGGTGTCTTAGTGTCTGGAAAGGAAAGGTTATTGAGTTAGTTCTTAGATAAATGCTGCACTTTCTGACATTTACTAGGTTCTTTTTAACTTGCTCTAGGTGTGTATATGGGAGATAAAAAAATTATTTTTATTTATTTTTTTGAGACTAGGTCTCACTATTTTTGCCCGTGGAACCGCAGGCTCACGTTGCCCGGGGTACCACAGACACAAGCAATCTCCAGCCTCAGCTTCCCAGGTAGCTGGGATTATAGGCATGCGCTACCATGCCCAGCTATATTTTTGGAACTAGGTCTCGCTCCGTGCCCCCAGTGGGACATGAACCACGATCCCTGACCCCAGCCGTGGCTTCCTAGGCTGCCACCTACAGGCATGTGCCACCATGCCTGACCCTAAAGATGATTTTTAATGAGAAGAGAGACCATAACAGGTAATTAAGAAAATACAAGTTCTTCAAGAGAGGGGGAGGGGGTATAACTAGGAGAGGGATGGGTACAAGAGATCAAGACGATGGTTCACAGATGACAAGGTGGTAGGAGAGCCTTGGGGTAGACAACAATGTGAAAAAATATATACATAATAAATTTTTTAAAAATAAATAAAAAAAATAGTGGTAATATAAATTACATTGAGATCATTCTATAAAAAAGTATAATACAACAATGTAATACAAATATATTTTGAAATGCATAGATTTACATTTTCATGGAGATTAATTTCTTTATAGGTTCCTATCTGCAGCCAGTTGTTATACTTTGTACTATTTGCAATAGGGGAATATTGGAACAGATTTAAGATCTCCCCACATAAAGGGTTACTAAGATAACAAATTTCCCAAAAAAGTCATGTGTTACGTTGATGAACTGTTATTATAAACTAGTATCCACAAGTGTCTCCATTTATAGAAATTTTTATGTGTACAGATGTATAATCTGAAAGGCTATTAAACTACTCATTTTTTTCTAGAAAAAAAACTACAAGTTCTTGATTAGGATAGAATGGAGAAAATGACTTGAACTTGGGAGGGGGTGATTCCTCTTTTGCTTCTTTGCAAAAGAGCAAAGATGAAGCCTTTGTAGCAAGTAGTATTTGGGTTGTGTAAACCTTTGTTAGCATTGTAAAATGCTTTCATTTAGGAAAACTGAGTGGTGGGTACAAATACTGTTGGAACTGAGATATACCCAGACTATACACAGAATTAAATCGAAGGTGTGGCCAGAGTTGCCCAACACAAAGCATTGAGAGAAAAAAAAAAAAAAAGACAAGGTAGCTATGCAAATGTATGAATGGGGGAATTAAAGAAAGGAACATGCACGTGATTGATGAAAATTAAGTACTGAAGAAAATGTAATCCAAGGAAGAGGAAAAAATTTTTTCTACAACATCCTGATTTACAAGAAAATTTAAAAATACATGAATTTGAGAAAGCACTTAAAAATGAAACAAAATAAGATAAAAAGAGAATGAACTGAGGGTGCGGCTATCAAATGAATACATCAGAAATAGAAATTGAGTAGATATAGATAAAAAAATAAATTGATGTCGAGGGGAGACTTCAGATCTTTTTGGTGAAAAAGAAGGTATTAAAAAGAGACAAGACAATGGTCATAAAAGATCAAATGATGAACAAAGGAATAAACACAGAAACAGAGGACCCAAAAAATGGAAAAGAAAAAGAATTCAAAATATAGAACAATGAAAAAAAGAATAGAATACACACACACACACACACACACACACACACACACACACACACACACACGAAAAAGAATTCACAAATACTTTTTTCCCAAAATGAAGAACAGAATTGCAACTTAAAGAGCACATCTTGTCCTAAGAGTAACTGATCCAAAAAAAAAAAAAAAGAATTCTACAGGCATGTACATTAAACAAAAAGGAAGCCATCATTTTAAAGGGGAATCTGAGGCTGACCTGTCTTGTCTCTGCTGTCAAAGCTACCAATAACAATGGAGAAATATCTCCAATGTTCTGAGCAAAAAGAAGTGTGAGGCAAGAATATTGAGCCAAATTGTACTCAATTATAAAAACCACAGAAACATTTCCAAACACAGAAAATGCAGAATTCATGAGCCATCCCTGAAAAACTCAGTCAAGGGTTTAAAAAAAAAACCTCAGAAATGAAAAAGTGGTGGTAAAAAGCACTGTGAGTCACAAGTCAGTTTATAAAATGAAGGCTAAACAACTAAGAACAATGGTTTCCAAGCATAAGTAAATGCACGGATTTTGACTGTATCAATACAGTTATAATGAGCACAGACTGGAAAAGGGAATGTTGAGGAAGGGTGTCCTCATCTTTAGCTCCTTGAACCAGGCCTTGAAAAGAGCAAATCTTACTAAGAACAAGTCTAGGTTTTTAATATTTTGCATAACCCTAACTTCAGAGAGATCTTTTAGGAACTGATCATTTTTGATACTTAAGATTTCTTTTTCTTTTGTTGGATTCACATAAATCTACCCTTTTAATTAATTTTTTTAAAGAACAAAAGTGATTCCATTATAATAAAAGCAATTTTTCATGTTTGTATATACGTATTTAAATTTTTTTTCCTTGTATCACTGTATTTCTGATAATTCTCCCACCATCTTGTCACCCCTGACCTATCAACATATCTAGCTTCCAAGCTAGCAATATGCTAGAGATGCCTAGAATACTGTTTACTTAGTATGAGTATTTATCTCTGGGTGGAACTTTCATAAGATCATCAACTACCCTCAATTCTTCAAAAGAAGAATGTATCATTTTAAAGTAAATAATAAAGTCATTATTCTGAAAAAATTAGACTGGTGAAATATCTGTCTTCAACATGGTATCTAGAGATTTGTCAGTGTGATTTATTAAGGAAGCCTAAGAGACATGAGTCATGCTAGAGGAATGTGCTCTAATAAATTGGAATTCAAACAGCAAAAAAGGACATATTAATGTTCAAATATATTATCATGAGATAGGAATTATAACATCTAGTATAAAACTTATACACAGCCTGCTCTAAGAGTTAACAAAATTCTAATCAAGATTCCAGCAAGTTATTTTGTGGTTATCAATAAACTATTCTAATGTTATTCTAACATGATTACTGATAAGTTTTTCTAATTATATACTTTTTGGAAAGACAGAAGACCTAGAACTCAATAATTAAGAAAGTCAGAGAGCTGACACTACTTGACTTTAACACTTACTATAAAACTACAGTAATCAAAATAATATGGTATAGGCTAAAAAAAAAATAGCTCAATAGACTAGAAGAGTCCAGAAATAGACATGTACAGAGAATCAACTGATATTTGACATTACAACAAGCAAAGGGTTTTTTTCTTTTTTCAATTAGGGCTGAAACAACAGGATATCAACATGCTAAAAAATGTATCTAGGCATCAGTCTTAAAACCTTCATAAAAGTTAACTCAAATTACAAGGACATGGAAACAACCCAAATGCCCCAAAACAGATGACTGGATGAAAAAGATGTGGTACATGTACACAATGGAATATTACTCATCAATTAAAAATGAAAAATTGGATGATTTTATGACATTGATGTACTCAGAAGAAATCATAAGTCAGAAAGAAAAAGACAGAAACCAAATAGTTTCACTAATATATGAGACATAGGAAAAATAAACAAAAAGCTATGAAGAAAAGTCAAAACAAGCTAACAACCAAACTGAAGTCTGCAACTGGGGGGTGGGAGTGGGAGAGGGTCGGAACGGTCAGGGAGGGAAGGCAGTGGGCAAACCCCAGGGATTACAAAGATGTGAAAAAAAATTTTTTTTGAGACTAGGTCTTGCTATTTTTGCCCATGGAACTGCAGGCTCACATTGCCTGGGGTACCACAGACTCAAGCAATCCCCAGCCTCAGCTTCCCAGATAGCTGGGATTACAGGCGCGTACCACCACACCCAGCTATTTTTTGGGGGACTAGATTTCACTATGTGCCCCCAGCGGGACTCGAACCGTGATCCCTGGCCCCAGTTGTGGCTTTCTAGGCTGCCACCTACAGGCATGCGCCACCATGCCCGGCAGATGTGAAATTTATATATAAATACATTAACATAAAAAAGTTAACTCAAAAAGGATCAGACCTAAATCTAAAATACAAAATATCAAAGTCTTAAAAGATTACATAGAAAACTTACATGACCTCAAATACAGTGATAATTTTTAGATACAGCACCAGAGGTACAATCCATGAAAGACTCAATCAATAGACCACTTCATTAAAATTTTAAATTTCTGTTAAACAAAAACAGTATCAAGAGAATGTGAAGACAAGCAACCAAATGGGAGGAAATACTGATATGATACATGTGATAAGAGACTATATTCAAAGTACAGAATATTCAACAATAAGAAAATGACTATATAATTGGCCAAAAACCTGAAGAGACAGTCATGAAATAAGCATGGATCCCAGTCATCACACATCTGTCCAAACCCATAGAACATACATTGCCGAGAACCCTAATATCAACTATAAATTTCAGGTGATAATGGCATGTCAGCAAATGTACCTCTGGTGCAGAAAGTCAGTAGTGGGACTGTATATAGAGAGAAGAGATACATGGGCACTCTTCTTGGTACTTTCTGCTCAATTTTTCTGTGAACCTAAAATAGTTTTTTTTAATAAAATAAAAAAAACAATGGATTTCTAGAATCTGCAGAGGGTTCAGGGTACAGGAGATTGGAAGTAAAGAGGTGAAGAGTGGAATGAGGCTGGATTAGCTGGTCAGGATGTCTCATTTGGTGGGCAGTGGCATTATTAAGGAGTATTAAGTGAACTGAAAGATCATGTGACAAGCACGCGTGGACTGTGAAGGGGGATGATGAGACTGGCAAAAGAAACAAATCAAGCTGTTCCTGGCAGTTTAGGAGTGAAACAGCAAGGTCCTGAACAGGGACAGCTGCTGTGGGGTTGCATGCATGACAAGACAGAAGTCTTCAGAGTTTGGTCTTGCCCGTCCGGCCACAAAGTGGGTCCTATTGCTGCTAGCTTGAGGAACCAAAACTGTGCAGGAGAAAGAGAACTAGGGCTTGGGGACTCGATAAACTTTGTTCTTTTGCACAAAGGAGTAAAAGTAGTAGAGGCTGGGAGAAGACAGGATCCCTCCAAGGCTGTCAGTCTTTTTGGAAACAGTGAACAAGAGGTGTTTTTGGAGAGCAGGTGGAGATGAGCACCCAACTCTTGAACACACAGGATTGGAACTCAGGCGAAGAGTGGGCTGGGCACTTGGGTGGGAGGGGCTTTGCCTGAGTGGAAGGTGAAGCAGACTGAGATCTCCCAGGGAGAATGTGTGTGGAAAGAGGACCCAAAAGGAAGGTCTATAGAGAAGGCCAGATATTTTAAAGTCAGGGAAAAGATCCTATAAAAAAGAAACGGAAAGCGTTTCAGAAAGGAGTTGTGAATCTCACAAAAACTATTGTCATCTTTTCCATAAGGCCGAGTCAAAAGCTAGTCAGCCTGAGAAAGTAGACTGATAACACAGGACTTTGCTGCCTTTTTGATATAGGCAAGCACTCTCCTTTAGTTGTTGTAGAGTCCAGTTTTCAAGCTAGTTAATGAATAGCACTGTGGACTAGGGTGATTTCTGAATATCTGACATAGGGTTGAAACAATCAAGAATGAATATATAGTAAAAACAAATCTTTTCCAAATTAACTCTAGACTTCTTGGCTTAAAAGCCAAATAATCATTTAATAGGAAGTGGTTTCTCATCAAGAAGAGAACAGTTGAAGGCAGATCCACACGATGGAATATCCATTACTAAAAAGAATGGATTCTAATCCATTCTAGCTCTACCAGCAGACTTGAACTCCATAGATAGTAAGAAAAGCAAGAAACATTAAGTGCCTGTAATATGATCCCATTTTTGGTAAAGCAATGACAAAAATCTAGTTTATGATTATGGTTAGAGAGAATGCAAGAAATTGTAAAAAGCTACACGCCAGGGTGTGGCTGTGTATGCCCGACATCTACCTGACCAAGAAAGGGTAGGGGGAAGTCTGGTGGGGGAGGGGAGAATAGCAGATGATGAAGGGAAATAAATGGTATACATGGTCATGTTTATGCATATAAAGCTGTATATTAGAAATTAGAATGAATAAATGCAAATGACTAAATCAAACTGGTGCTAAGTGGCCCTAATCCAGTGCAGCTGGGGTCAGCTAGCTAGGGGGCCTGTCCTCCTGGGAAGGACAAGGACATCCACAGACAAGGGCTGCTGAGGGTACCTGGGCTGTGTGCAACTGGGTAGTAAGAAGGAAAAGTGGGACCAGGGCTATAATTGAATTCTGGGCAAGGTGGAGGGGCAAAAGACTGAAATTTGAGAATTTGTTGGAAGGGCAGATCTGAAGCCATGTGAGCAAAGGGCTAGAAGAGTCAGTGAACATGAGCAAGTTTAAAGCTGGGTGAGAATGCCGGTGAAGGGCGAGCTTGGCAGGGACAGGCAACTATAGACCCCCAGCGTGTGCCGACAGGTCTCCTAAGTTACAAGAGAAAGTAAAACGGGAAATTAAAGAATGACACCAAGTACAAAAAAGTTCTTATCAACCAACATACACACTTTTAATTGCAAAAAGTAAAAACTTTCATGACATAAAACTTTAATATACATACATTCTGTACATGGTGGAAATCTTCACAATCTGGCAGTACATTAAATCACCATTGACAGTGCAATAAACACATCCAAGCTGTGCTCTGCCTACTCAGAGCATGTGTGCTTGGGACTGTGCCCTTAGCTTACTGGGACCATCCAGGCCCCTCATGTCCTACTTCCCTGAAGATGAACTGCAGCGGCCCAGCTCCCATCCCTGGCGGTGGCAGGGAAGAGGCTGAGCAGAGGTGCTGGCTTCTTGTCTTCTCCCTGAGCCTAGCCATCTATTACTGACCTCCTCATTCCATGGAGGGAGGAGGAGGAGGAGGAGAACACAGTCAGCATTCTGAGGATAAAACCATGGGAAGAAGTTGGGAGGGAAATTTGCCTGTGATGGGATTAGAGCATCTGTCCATCTGTTTCTGTCACTGAATCTCAAGGGTATGTGAGAATCTGCTCCTGAAAGGGCTAAAAGTGCTCTGAGAGGTTGAAGCTGGAAGGCTGAGGCACCATGGAGTAGCTAGTAAAAGGGGCTTCCCAGGATAACCACACCTACCCCATGGAGCTGTCAGGGGAAATGAGGAGGCAAATTAAGCACAGTACAAGGCAGATGTCCTGATTCACAATTTGTCTGAAACTCAAAAACAAAAATTGGTTTCCCTTCCCTGACTGGGTGACCGTGTCAGTGGTTCACTCTTGGATTGAAGCTGCTGACCGACAAGAGTGACTGACTGACAGACTGTATGGAGGAATGGTCTCTGGGCCAGCCCTGCCATGTCTATCGTTTCAGCCTCTGTTTGGTTAGATAATACTTCTCTCCGCTCTTTGTAAAAGGTCTGGTCATTTCATGATCTCCAGAGACAGGAAAACGACAGATGTATTTAGTGCTAATGCCTAAATTATGCAGGGCAGGAAACCCAGACACAAAGGGAGCCGGACAACAGACTGTGGGCTGGAGGGTTTCCATCAAGGCCAGCAGTTAAAGTCACACAGCATCCAGGGTGGGCAGAATGAGATGTGGGGCATGAGAGGGAGAGCAGCCTCCATCTTCTCTGAGGTGCTTTTGTGGGAGAAGTGGCTGGATGTCAGGAGATGGAGGATGAGGAGGCTGGGTAACATGTGCTGATAGAGATACTGAACATGCCCAAGGGCTCCAGCCTCATGCGCTATGGGGCTGTCTCCACAAGCACCTCCACCTCCCCAGCCTCCAGGCCCTGACACGTTGTGGCACTGGATACAACATGAGCAGATGAAAACCTGGAGAGAATCTCAACCAAAAACACTATTTTAATCACATCTCTGGTACTGCCTTCTTTCAACACACTTTAGTGGGTGACAAGTCACTGTGAAAGTTAATGAGAAAGGAACCTGTGGACACAGAGTTTCTCCTGCATTGTTAGGAGAACTGAAAAGCCTGAGACCCCTCTGTTTAGTAACTGATTCTCCAAAGGCAGGCAAGATCGCCTCACTCCTGCAGCCCAGCATGCAGCCTTCCCTCCCCCTGTAGCTTGACCTTCTCCAGCTGGGCCAGGAGATGAGACAGGAACATCTACTTTGGATTTAAATGTTCACTATGAAGCCACTGGCTAAGCAGCATATCCCTGACTATGCTAAAATGATTGAGGCCGTCCCCAGCAGCTAATGAACTAGAGATTTTGTCAAAAAATAACTGCTCTTCCACAGAGGTTTATCCTAGATTTTTGGAAGAAGGGACTAGAAAATTGAGTACTGAAAAACAAGTGATGTAAACTCCAAAGGGACCCACAACTGGAATCGGGCAGAGTCCCTCCTCTGGTCACACATCTGGAAACATGTGACGGGAAAATGGCTCATAGTGTTTACCAGGGAGGGAAAAAGTAAATGGGTTTTTATGAAAGTCATCTGGTTAAACGCTTTCCGTCATTTTTAATCCAAAATGGGTTTGAAAAAAATAAACCCTCAAGAGTTTCTGGCTTGTTGATCCTACTCTAGCAGGGCTGCACCAGGTCACTTAAACCCTCATCTTGGCACCTGGGCATCACCTTGTGCCTCAGTGGAGAAGTGATACATGGTGGAACTAGCTACTGATCCAACAGCAGTTACCTGTTCCAGGCTTTTGTGCCTTCACCAGTACAATGAGGATCTAAGCGCTGCTTTACAGGACTGAGTAAAGATGAACAGAGATCATGTATATAGGGCACTCTGTTGGAATGGACTAGGCAGGTATTATTATTCCTTCTTTCAGAAACTAAGCCCAAATCTATCCAATTCATAGCTTTGTATTCTACCAAATGGCTAGGTTTGTTTTCATAACCCACTATTTTCTTCCCTTCCTTTCCTAAAGTAACTGAGTCTAGGGAAGGACACATTCTGCCTCTTTACAGGCCAAAACAGGTACACTGTCTTGTTCAATACTTGATTCTGAAGTAATGAATCAAGTATTGAATAGGCTTCTGGACACTGAATGCTTCCAGCTGGTGCCAAAGCAGCCTTTCTCTCCAGAGAGCTGACATCTGCCCTAGGAGCCTATAAGAAAGGAAAATCTAGCAGATGTGTGCAGGTCTGAGAGGTGTGCCATGCTGCCTCTCAGAAACCCGATGAGCAAGTACCTCTTTTTGTAGCCCTTGGTTTTGTTGTTGGTTTGTGGTCACAGATATGGGGGGCCAGGAACTCCCATCACGCCCCCTGACCCCGCTTCCTCATCTTGATGACTCTCTTTCTCACACCAGGTCTTGGGATGGGACTTCTGCTCCTTTCAGGGAAGAGCTGAGAGCTAAGTGAGCTGGGAGAACCTCAAAGCACCCTCAAACAAGGCCCTGGATAAACTTAAGGGGCTGGCTGGCAACGCCAGGTCACTGATCAGTTCTGTTTATCAGAGTTATCTTGAGGGTGAATTACTTCCGTGTATCTAGTAATTAAGAGCAAAAGACCTTCTTTGAAGACATTCTTTCCTAATATAAATCTATATTCATGTTCAAACTGGATGGATTTTAGGCTGAGTAGCATTCTAATACAGCTAGCTGTACTGCGCTACCACTTTCTGTTCAACCGTTGACAGTCTAGGGGCTTTGGGAACTTCCTAGGAGATACCTCAGAGCACCAACAAGAGCAAGGGCTTCCTGGTTTTAAATATGTTGAGAGCCTAACTGGGTAGCTTACAAATACTTAAGGTGTGAAGGGCAGGAGTAAAATGGGGAAGAAACACAGAGTAATTTACCAAAACAAAACAAATCTCAATCATCTAAACAGGTGCTTTGCTCCTAAGGAACATTCTTCTTTGTTAACCCAGAGGGTCTAATTTAAGAAAACTCTGAGAGGCTTTTAAAGAATTTGTTTACATATATAATCCTGCACATGTGTAGGAGGGATAAGAACACTGCTAAGGCTCTGAAAGTTTGTACAAAGCTGGCGTCTAAGTGATCCCTGACTTTAAAGCCTCTTAGATCATAACTTCCTAGCAGCATGACATTTATATGTACAAAAAGTTGTTTTTCCGTATTAATCCACACAAGGCACTGATTCTTTTAAAGGAACAATTCCCTCAGGTACAGTTCATCCTTGTTTCACTATGAGCCATGGAGGAGGTGCTGCAGTTTCCACCCTGAGTTCTGGAAACCCTGCTTGTCCTTCCCAAGCCCACAGACCATCGCCTGAGGATGTCCACGGCAGCACGAGAGTTGTGGAGAGAAAGTGGGCCCAGGACTAGGTGCAGGGGCAGCTCCCAATGTAGAGGACCCTACAAGGAGTCCACCACCCCCCATCCCACACTGCTGCCTGCCCCCAGTCCACAGCTCTGACATAGTCATCTCCTGGATCTGTTGGGTTTCTGAAGTTCAGAATCAGGAGCCACAGTGTGGTTTGTTTTTCCTGCATCCTGCCGATGGGCATGACTGGAGAGGCCAAATATCTAGTGTTAATAAAAGGGAAAATAAAGAAAAGGAGGGACCAACCAAGAGTTCCTTACTGACACTCTGATTCACACATACTGAAAGTGCTTGAAAAACAAACTTTGTGAGTAGGTCAGTCGAAAGAGCAGAGTGTGTTATGATTCAAATAAATAAAAACAAAAATACCTCACCTTGTTTCCCAGTACAAAGAGAGAAATCATTTTAAGACAGAAGATCACAGAATTGCACACCCAGCTGGCAAACAATGTAGGGCTGGAGTTCCTTCCCTGACCACATTACAACATCAGTGCAAGACATCTGTAAAACATCTTCCCTGCAGAGAGTCAGACCCTAAAGATCAAACCCAGGGAGGCACCCTCTCCCTGGGCCAGCACGCTAACTCATCCCCCCCGAAGACACTTGGTAAAAGCAACACAGCTGACAGGCACAGTGCTGCCTCAGCAGGAACGGGCTCTGGCCCAGCCAAGGGCAGATAGGGCCCAGGAGCCCAACTTCTGAGAAATCATGTAGGAGGCAAGGAGAAGGGAGCTAGGGGGGAGCATAAGCAACTGATAAAATGGAGAAAAGTGTTACCTTAGGAATTACCATTTTAATTGTAGTCAGGCATCAGTCTGGCCTCCCTAAGAGTTGCAGATGCTGGGAAAGAAGTGCACCTCCTACGTGCATGTGAGGCTTTTCATCTTTTTTCATTGGTTCTACAGTCCATTTTGCTTGAAAAACTGCGACTTCTTTATTCAGTCTTGGTTGTCCAAAAAAGAACAGGGTGGTGTGGCCAAGAGGACAGGGTAAGTGAGTTGGGTCCACCTGGTAGAGGATGGCTCTGAAGTCAGGACCGGCTGTGGCTGCCCACTCCATGGTCAGGGGAACCAGCAGGGGCCCATGCCATGCAAGTCAGGGTGGGCATCAACCCTGTGTCCTGCCCCAGGAGGCCTAGAAGCGCCCACTCTCACAGATGGGTGGACAAAGTCCTGGCCAAGGTGCTGGCTGGAGGAGTTGGGAGGGCTGGGGGCCTCCCTGGCCCTGGCTTCCATTGCAGGGGCTTGCAGGCATATGCACAGGGAAGTAACCAGCCCCTGGAAAGTGGTTTCATGATTTTGGTTTTTATTTCCCCCTTTCACTCTGGTCTTAAGTACTTGGAGATGTTTCTCTATATAGCTCTGTTCCCTATAGCTCTGAGAGGATGGTTCCATCGCAGATGACCAAAGGCTGAACCCCTCTGGCTACAACGTAGACCTTCCAGTGGGTGGCACCAGCATATCCTTGAAGGGAAACAGCAATGGGAAAGCATGTGAATGGCAGTGCCAGAGCTTCCCTTAGGGTGCACCCTCAGAGCCAGCAGCACATCTTGCTTTGCCTGGCCATGTCACTAGTCATTATCTGTCCCCTCTGTAACCTGACACCCAACAGGAACAACTCTGAGCCAAACTGCTTCATCACTGCAGGCACCTGGGTAACTGTGAGTCAAAATGCAGCAAGATTACAAGGTGGGATGATCTAGATGAGGCTGCTGCTGGGCATCAATCCTCAGATGGATCTCATCCTCAGCAAGACAGAAGGGAAGGAGGACCCCCCACCCCATCCTCCTGAGGTTATCTATAATCCATAATATGACTTCAAGACAAAACATCCATTTTAACATGAACCAATGTTTCCTCAGCTGAGTTCTGGAAACAATGACATCTCGTGAGATAGTCCAACGAGATGGGTAAGCATGAGGTAAGCATGGGTAAGCATGGGTAAGCAAGAGTCCAAGGTAAGCATGAGGACTACTAAGTTCCTCTGAGTCTCAGTAGAGCCTTTCTTACACTGCAGTACACTATGCACCAATAAGACAGGCACTTCCCAAGGTCCACTGACTCAAGAGCCCTGTTTACCAAGGGCTTTTCTAAGGGTCTCCTGTTCCTGTCCCAAGGGTCATGAGCAATCTGAAGAATCTTTTGAAACACTTATCTATATCTGAATGGACTAAGACGGTAAACTTTAAAGTTTTAACACTTCAGTAATCTCCTGATGGAAAATTTTCTAGAGTATGATGTCTCAAGTAAGAGCACCGAATAGAATTTAACCTCTACTTGGTGGCTCACCATGGTCTCAATGAGCAGTGACTGTGCAATCACAGCAGATGTGAGGGCTCACCTGTCAGCCTCGGGCTGGGGCCCCTTCATCGTTCTTAAAATTGACTCCACCACAGGTTTTCTTACAATCTAATCCTGCCCCCACCCCTTCAACCTCACCAGACATCGCTTGTTTTGTCAGAAAATACAGAACAGGTCATTCTTAGGATCCCTGAGGTGCAGGAGTTGGCATCTGTCCTATAACCATTAAATTATTTTCCTCCACTGTCTGAGGCGGTTTTCCTGTCCTCGTTTCTAACCATGGCAATGGCAGCCACTGCTTTTATTTCTGTCACTGTTCAGGAGTCTGAGGTTCCCTCCCACCGTCTTCCCACACTCCCTAACCCATTCTTCTTCCAAACTTGCCTTTTTCCTCTTGTTCTATCCAGTCTCCCCTCCTGCCAGATTCTGGTCACATGGCTGGCCTCTCAAGGACAGTGCCAGGCACAGGGTTCTTGTGCAAGGTGAATGGATGTCACAGTTCAGCAGGTAGCAGGCTCTGGGTTTCCCCCAACAGCCCTGGCTGCTCAGAATTTCCTTCATCACTGTCTGTCATCCATTTCTTGTTTTCCCCTAATTCTCTTGTTGGCATTCTAGATGCTCAAAGGAGCTAGAAACCCAAAATTTGGGTAACAAAGGTATTCCTGTAGTTCTATGAATTGTCAGGCTTTTGCAGAACATTAAGATATAAAAGGGCAGTCAGGTGCAGTGGCTTGCACCTATAATCCCAGCTATTTGGAAGGCAGAGGCTAGGAAACACTTGAGTCCGTGGGTTTGAGAACATCTCGAACAACATAGCAAGACCTAATCTCAAAAAAATAGTCAGGTGTGGTGGCGTGTACCTGTAATCCCAGATACCTGAGAGACTGAGGCTAGGGATCACTTGAGTCCATGGGTTCGGGACTACCTGGGCAACATAGCAAGACCTAGTCTCTTAAAAAAATAAAGATATAAAAGAGCAGATCCAAACACAAAATGCTATAGACATGTGCAAGAGCCATCCTTCATGGAAGGGTCACTTCACCACGGGAAGATATTCAAAATAATCCCCACACAAGACTCCTCTCTTCTGCAGTAATTCCCAAGGGTCAGGCCAGCTGTGCTCCATTATCATTAATACTTAATTTGGGCATTATTTTCATGCTTTCTTTTTTAAACTGAAGTTATGCAACTTGAATTAAAGCTTACAATCTGCAGCCTACCTCTAAATAAGCGAGGGGTTTCTAGAAGTTGGGGTCTTCAGAAGGGTAAAATGAAAGAAAATCAACTGAAAAACCAGCCTGACTTCATCAGGGACTCCAGGCCTCCCCCAGGTTTTGTGAGGCAGGAAGAAGAGAGGGTGATGCTTGCTGACTTATTTGCTGCTTCTGCCAAGAAGACTCTAATGTCAAACTGATTGCTAATGACAGCAGTTGATTCAAACCTATTTCTTTGGAATGGCTTTTTAAAACCTAAGACACAATCAAGTCACAGCTGGGAAAATATGGAGCCAAGGGTGAGGCATGAATGTGAGGCTGTCACTTGGCTGTGGAACCACCAGGAAGGTGGTGTTCCTTGAGTGGCCACTGCCATTACCTACCGCTTGTGCTGACCTATCAGCCAGATGGGCATAGAATGGGTTTCGGGAGCTAGAGTTGGGCACAGAATGTATTTCAAAGCTAGGTTGCACTTTCCCTGTGCTCACTCTGCTAAAGGAGACACTTAAGGCATGATGGAGTGAGGCATTGGGATGATCATCTCTCCTCTTTGGGTGTCAAGCTCCTCATCTGCACAATAGCTCTAAATAGTTCCCAGAATCCTTCTACCTTGAAGTTTCTAGGACCAATGGAAACATGCATTCTAAACATCTGTTGGATGTCATCAATTGTGACATCCAACAAAAGCACTGACCCTGCTGACAGAAAAACATTATTTTGACTCAACTGAACTTCTGTGAAGGTGATGTTTAGTGCTCAGAATACTTTCCGAGTTAAAAATTAAAAGACATGGTGGCTGACCCTGCCCTCCAGAGACTTCACTTACCAACATCTCCTGGTTCTAGTGGCATCGCCATGGACTGGCAGTGTCTGTGACACTGGAAGGGAGGGATGAGCTGCAACATGGCTTCACCGCTGCCAACGGCGAACAGGTCATGCATCCTCTGCCTCTGCAGGGAAAGGGGGTGGAGAGGAAGGAAGGAAAAGAAAACAAAGTAAAATCCAGGATAGGGGAGATGAGCACACAAAAATCCTTACCCATATGGCTCTGAGTTTCCTGGCAGCCTAAGCAAAGAGGGAAAAACAGAACCAACAACACAACTCACAATTCTGTCCAAAAGGCAAAAATAAATTAGTTTATTTCAATATGGCATCTCCTGGTACTGAGACCAGAATGAAAAAACTGCTGTGGGTTCCCCTAAAGGGACACTGGGATTCGGTGGGCAGGCGGCATCTCCAGCAACAACCCTATCGCAGATAGGGCAAGAGCGTGATCATTCTAATTCACAACTGTTTCTAGCCAGAGCTTCAATGCAGGCCAGAGGCAAGATAGCTAACTGCAATACAAAAGGGTCCAGCAGAGGCCAAACATAGTGGTCGGTCCTCATATGCTGACTGCTGAGAGACTTGTCTGATCCTGACTCTCCAGAGAAACAGACGGTCTCTCTATCTCTTGGAAAATGTTCCATGAATATTATTTCTCACTGCTAGGATTTTGGTAAGAATTGAACAGCAGAAAGATCAAGTTTACAATTTCTAGCAAGGTAGGCAGATACACCATGCCACTGATTCAAAGCCAGTGACATCAAGATTGGCCTCTAATTTTGAAGACAGCTAGGACACACACCTGTACAGGTACCTACTGTACTGCTGGCCACCAACAGGCCTCAGGTGCAGCCTGCTGTGTGCCAGACTAAGCTATGAACCCTATGGCTGGGGTGGTGCAGAAAGTAGGGAGAAAGGGAGTGGTTAGTCTTGCTTGGGCTTCTCTTCTTACCCAGATGGTGAGACAAAATCCCTAGGGCCTCCCCTTTCTTCTCACCAGTCTCTGTCCTTCAGGGAAATCCTTCATATGACCATAGAAAGCAGAGGTCAGATGTCTGATTCCCTGGACTATGTCCTGGTTTTCTCCTCACTATTCAGGGCCTCCAGAGCTGTGAGCTTTGACCCCATCTTCCCAACCCTGGTCTTTCTGTTGCTCCCACAGGCCCTAGTGGTGACTGTTTCCATGGCAATATGAGAGCTGTTTCAACTGCTGCTGTAGTGACAGGAGGAGGACTGATGTATTAAACTGGCTTATGACTCTGACTGGGACTAACACCAGCAGATGTCTGGCATCTGCAGGAAGTCAAACAAAATCAAACAAGATCCCATTACAGGTGGAGGTACTTCTTATATAGGTCTAAACAGGTGCGGGGACCATGGTCTTCCATATCTAGGGTAACAGAAACAGACAACAGAATGGAGTGAGCTAGCCCAGTTGACACTGTGGAGTAGGTGAATTGGGTCTTGGAGGCCCTCACCTCTTCCCTCCAGTGCCTTTTTGTTTGTTTGTTTGTTTTGAGACTAGGTCTCGCTATCTTTGCCCATGGAACCGCAGGCTCACGCTGCCTGGGGTACCACAGACTCAAGCAATCCCCAGACTCAGCTTCCCAGGTAGCTGGGATTACAGGCGGGCACCACCACACCCAGCTAATTTTTTGGACTAGGTCTCGCTATGTTGCCCCAGGTAGGACTTGAACTGCGATCCCTGGTCTCTGCTGTGGCTTCTAGGCTGCCGCTTACAGGCACGCGCCACCATGCCCGGCTCCAATGTCTCTTAACAATTAGAACCTACTTCTTGTCTTCTAGCCTGTGGCTGCCTCTTTGATCCTGGGCCGACAGACATGTGACTTTACCAGGACCCAGGGATGTGAACAGGGTGGAGTAACAAGTCTGTGGAGAAAGGAGAGCCTGGGTCAGGGTGGGGAACAGATGCTCTAAGAAACCAGACTCTCAGGATTTTTGCCCATTTGGGCCACTCCCCTTCCCAAAACATCCACAAGAACCACAAGAAGATGACCTTGATATGCGTCTGAGTGACTTTTATTTACTCCTTTGGCTGGGCTCCTTGGTGTTCCTATTGAACAGGCCGATGAAACTCAGTATTCAAGTGGGAAAATCAAGATAAGACCCTCATCCAAAATCATATCATAATTCCAAAGATAAAGTCATGGTAAGGGCCCTGAGAGTTAGTCAAGGAGAGCAGGCTAAACTTCTTTAAAAGCTGAGGCAGGAGCCCAGAACCTCCGCCCTGCAGCTGCTGGCAGACAGAGGTTCTTGCTTCTAGACAAAATGATTGTTTTTATAGGCTTTTAAATTCCTTTCACATAATTCAGCAAATTTCCAGCCAAACAATAGTAACAGGAGGTTGAAGACACAACTCAGAGTTGGTTGGAGTAACAGTTCAGGGAATTTAATTTTTTTTTTTAACAAAGGACAACTTATCCTTTCAATGCTTCCAAACCAATCCAAGCACAAAAATCTTCCTCAGGAATGACACTCAACAAAAGAGCAATTCATCGAAAATCAAATGAAGCAGCTCTGCCCAGTGCACTGGCTCTAGACAAGCAGAGGTGGGCTATGGGCCCTTGGCTATGGACCAAAGAGAAATGCTGTCACTCAAACCGGGTTGCTTGCCTCCCACATGCCTATCAACCTTTGTCTCAAGCTCTCTGTGGATTCCCAAGCTTTAAGCTTTTTCTGTTCCCTACCATGGTCTCATTTGTTTTTCCTGGGGAAAGTCAACCTGGGAACAGAGGTAGGACAGTCCTCCTATTAGCCTACTATGTCACTGGGAAAATGGTTCAGTCTCTCTGGAGCTCAGTCTCCTTTATCTACAAAATGAGCAAGTTGGGCTTTTGATTCCCAGACTATTCATTTACATTTCACTTTGTTTCTACTGAGACAAGGGAGTCAGATCAGCTGCACGCTCACATCTCTTCAAATAATGCAGAAAAGTAGCTTGCTTTCAGGTGTTATGGGCAGGAAACAGATTTGCAAGGTAGTTACATTTTCTGTTAGCATTTCTGCTTAAAAGCCCTGCCCATAGTATGCCTTCTGGTTGCTAGAGGGGTGAACTTTAGATTATGTGAGTGTGCATTTCAATTCATCCTCTAATTTGACATCAGCCCAAATGACAATGAGGAAAATTCTAGATCTAAGTCTTCTCAAGATTTCCTCCTACCTTACTTCCTAAAATAGGTTCTGGTTGAAGAAGGAAGCACTTTTTCAAGGAAGCCTCTTTTGGGAATGGCAGGTAGGTGAAAAGAGGAAAAAGTTCATGTAAAATCTGTGATCTGTTCAGAGGTTTCCTCCTGTAAAAATTTGAAAGAGAAAAAAATAATTAAACATGGCAGTCTATCTCTCTGATTAACAAAGAGCTAAGCAGTGGTGGGAAAACTAGTCAATGGGTAAAGAGGCAAAAAATCAGGATGATATCTTAATATTTGGTTCATGAAGAACAGTCATACCAAGTCCATTAATTAAAAAACACACATAAACATGTGTGCCCCCTACAGCCATATTTGTACACGTGGGTGAGTGTATAAAGTCCAGCTTAAACAACATATAGAGGGAGGACCAGTTCATTTAATCACCTTGAAAAAGAGACTGAAGTAATAACAGGCCAGGTGGGAGAAAGGAAGAAAGGAATAGTACAACAATCTCCTAAAGTGAAAAGGCTTGCAATAGGAAACCTGATCAGTTTGCTCACCTGAGTATCCCAGCATGCAAATAAATGGCAAGTTTTAAAACGGCAGAAATATTGAGAAATCATGTAACAGAATACCAAAGGTAGTAATTTTAATTCTCTTTTCTAATTCTCTTTTGGAATGGTTCAAGATGGAAGTTGATTTTTCTTTTCTCCCCCCTAGATCGAGCCTCACCCAAAGAAATGGACCAGGTCTTCTGTAAGACACTGAGGGTAGCCAGAGGGACAGACCTGAGTTTCAACGCTGGTTGGGTGACCTTAGGCATGGTACTAAACCTCACTGATTCCCACTTTTCTGACAATGAAAATTCCTTCTCTCCAGAACTATTATGAGCATCACCAATGAGTAACAGACACTAAAACCCCAGGACATACTGCTGCTACAAACAAGTGCCCAGAGATGCGGTTTCTCTCCCACCCAGCATGTGTGCTCTCAGCCTGCCATACTCAGGTTGTAGTCTGCATAAATGTGAATGCTAAACACATACAGGGAGATAAAATGTAATTCTATTATGCAATCTTGGTGTCGACCCAACATACCTCTTCTATCATCTCCTCTATTCCACATCCCTGGGTTTTCAACAGGGAGCTGACTTCAAGGTGGACAGTGACGTGCTTGTGCAGAGCCAGGCTTGCAGGGTTTCATGGGTCGTGGTCACTAACTCTTGGCATGCCCCCATTCCACACACAGGTGAAGTGCCCCCTTTCACACTTACCATGGAAAAGAAAAGGGGAACCACCGTTCAGGAAAACAGCGCCACCATTTGGTGAGAAGCCCTTCAGAGAAGCCTTCCATCACTTCCGGGTATTGGCACAGAAAGTGCTGAAGCATCTCAGACAGCAGGGGCTGTCCCGTCTTGGCAAGGCAGACCACAAAGCAAAATGATTAACAACAGTTACTTATCAGAAATGTCATGGAACATTATGCTTTCTCTTCACTAAAGGGATAATTCACTATTCAGAGGGAGGATCAGGCTTCCTGCTCACCTTGATCACCAGAGGATGGAGTCTCTCAAATTTCTTTGGGGTATCTTCCAGGAGCATTACCTTCAGGGGTAATTTCTGGGTACAGCCAGTGCAGTTGGCAGAGATGGGGTCCGACTCATTCTGCTCACAGTTGTTTGTCCACCAAGGGTCAAAGTCTGAGGGAGAAAGGGACATGGAGAAAGCAGATAAAGAAAAGCGCAGCGGATAAATCCAGTGGCCCCAGCAATGAAAATAGAAAAGAAATGTAATAATATTTTAAGATGAACAATGACTGGCTTTGAATCTTAAAAGTGCATATAAAACAAGCAGTCACTCAGGAAGGAGTAGTGGGCCCAGAAGATTGAGGGGTTTGGGGGAAGGACAGGTTTTTTTTTTTTGTATATTCTTTTATGTGGAAAATATTTTTTAACATATTTATCTCCTAAATCAAATCAACTAAGTTGAACAATTGGAAGAGAGTAACATGGAAATGCAGTTCTTCAGCTATTTCTTAAGCTATTATCTGAGATGTTTGCAGCACACAAGGAAAGGCAGGCAGAAAGGGTGCTTCCACCACTAGTGATGAGCACTCCCACCCCTGGTTCATGTACCTGCTTCAACACTCTCGGGGTGTGCCTAAACACTGGTTTGCAAGTTCCTGGGAAGGCCAGGATGATTCTGGGAAGAAAGTGAGGAAAGATCAAAAGGGATGGAAAGCAGAGACAGAATTTTCAAGGTCCCATCTCTGGAATAAAATGAACTACATCTGCCTATTAGATAGCTCACTACCCCAGCTCAGAGGGAAGCAGCAGCTACTCATGTTTCTACCCTCAAGAACACTGGGTAAGTCAGTGGAAGCCTGCCCCATCTAAACCCTGATGTCAGGCTCCTAACACCTTTCCCTGGAGGTACTAGGTCTGTTTCCACCCAGTCCTTCTCAGTTTCTCTCTGTTCTTTCCCTCGGACTCAATTCTGTTTATAATGTCATTGCAATATTTCTTGTTTGCTTTTTGCTCCATTCTGAGTTTCATCTGTGTTTTCTGAGATACATGTCATGAACTCTAATTCCAATCCAAAATGTTTCACAAGATGGTATCTGATTAAAACCCAATGGAAACTGAATCAGAGAGTCTAGAATAAACAAAAGACAACAGACAACCAAATGTGGCTGAAATGAAGTCAATTCTTTCAATTAATAAACATACTTGGGAAACCGACCCTTAATCATTCAGCATTTTCCATAGCCAGCAACCAGTACTTCCATGCTTTTGAAGGCAGCAGTAATAGGACAGAGGAAATTCTCACTCGGGAAGAACTACATTTATTTTCAGCATCTTCTGGGTATCTCCAAGCATCTCCATTTTTGCAGATAGAACCTAATTTTTTTTCATTTATGGAGCTATCATTTTTAATGAAGTAACATTGTATTTTAACATTATATAAGTTTCAGGGGTACATCATTAAAAATCACCACATGCTGATTTTCACATGAAGTTTATCTCTAAAAGATCAGTTCTGATATTACCAAGAACCTATACTTCCTTGAGGCAGCTCTCCCACCTCAGCCCACAGGTGGACAGATTACCAGCCAAAGGATGATTGCTGTGCCACCGACCTTGAAAGTGGGGCCTCTTCCCACACACTGATCCAAAAGCCTTTCAGTGTTTCAGTGGCAGAGGCTGCAAAATTGTATTTTTTTCTTCTGGAATATTTTCAAGTGTTCTTTATTAGAGGTCAAATACGATGAATTCTTGCCAAAATACAAGAACTCTAGGTACTAGAGGCACAATGAGACATAAGCAATCAAACAACATGTTACAAATATATAGCATTTTAGTTTCCAAAGCACTTGGGTGGGAGGGAGGAAGGGAAAAGGAAACTAGTGTGCTATGGCTCAGGACTTACTAGACCTTTGCTGATGCCACATAATTGCTGAGAAGGCCTCACTGTATAAAATGATAATGTGACATATAATAAGTCTAAACTGGGACAGTAGGTTTGGGAACAAAGCAGGGATTCCAGCAGCTATATAGATATCTAAGATGCTGAGATATCTGTGCCATTGATAGCAGGCCTCAGCTGTGGGGGCACTCACATTGGCAATGTCAGCGATTTGTAAATTTATTACATTTTTTTCTGTAATGTCATTAATAGTATGTCATTAATTATGACAATTTTTTTCAAAAGATCAGGGTGAAATATCTTCAAGAAAGAAACCCTTCCTAGAAATTCTTCTAAAAAGAAGCCCCTTCTAGTTTATACAAAGTTCCTTCATGGGAGAATAGCAGGCAACTATGAACCAAAGGGTAAGGAGAGATCATTTTAACTGTAACGTTGAATTTTAATTTTACTCTGAATGTTAGATACTGTTGGAATTTCCAGGTGGAGACAGATGCTTTCAAAAGCAAATGGCAGAAGAAAACCCAGTGAAGAAAAATCAAGAGCCAGGTGTGGTGGCCCGCACCTGTAGTCCAAACCCTGGGAGGCAAGAGGCCTGGTATCGCCTGAGTTCATCGGTTGGAGACTATCCCGGGCAACACAGCAAGACCTGGTCTCGAAAAAGCAGCCAGGCACGGTGTAAGGTGCCGGTAATCCCAGCTACCTAGGAGGCTGAGGCTGGGGAATCACCTGAGTCTGCAGGACTGAGACTACACAGGGCAACATAGTGAGACCTAGTTTCAAATAAAAAAAAAAGAGCTGGGCATGGTGGCGCATGCCTGTAGCTGACAGTCTAGGAAGCCACAGCAGAGGCAAGGGATCGTGGTTCGAGTTCCGTCAGGGGCATGTAGTGAGACCTAGTGCCAAAAAACAGCTGGGCGTGGTGGCATGCGCTTGTAATCCCAGCTACCTCGGAAGATGAGGCTGGGGACTCCTTGAGTCTGTGGTACCCTGGGCAATGTGAACCTGCAGTTCCACGGGCAAAAACAGCGAGATCTAGTCTCAAAAAAAAAAAAAGAAAAGAAAAGAAAAAGAAAACCTGGTGAAGAAAAATCAAAGACAACAAGTAAGCAAGAAAAGAATACTAAAAAGGGAATTTAGATATCTAGACACATAAAAATCAATAGTTATTGCTCTACTACTTATAATTATTCAAAACTGAAATGGAAAACACCTCATCATAATAACTTGCAATAAATTTAACAAGAAAGGTAAAGCCAATAAGAAAAATAAAAAAGGTAAATACTATAAAATTTTACTGAAGGACAGAAAACAGAGCTGAATAAACCTATCTTAGCATGATCAGGAATGGGAAAACTAATTATAACAAAGACATCAAATATATCCTGCCCACACAAAATATATACAACTTTAATATGAATTAAAGTAGAATTCTACCAGAGCGTCTTAGTGATGGGGGCAGGGGTAGACAAATGTATTTGAAAATTATTCTAGAAGAGTCAATGTGTAAAAATTGGAGCAGGTAATAATCTACCTGCCCAAGTAGAATCTAGAAATACTTAAGCACCAGAAAGCATTTTGCATAACACTCTTAAGTTACATACTACGGTCACTACTGAAACTCTATAGGGGTTCTTCATGGTTCATGATTAATTTAACAGATGGCCACTAAGCAGATGGCTGGTCTGAGAACCCTCACCTCTGATCACTCACAGATCAGTCAAGCCTCTCTGTATGCCAAGCACAAGGAGGCAAGACAAGAGGGGAAGGGCATGAATTTGCTCTCTCTGAGGGAGAGAGTGGGAAGGAGGAAGAGAGGGAGAGAGGGAGGGAAGAACCAGCTCTCTTAAATCTAATTCACATATCATAAAATTTTCTCATTTAAAGTACACAATTAAGTGGCTTTTTAGTATATTTACAGAGTTGTATCATTCATTTATTTTTAAACCATTTTTATCATCCTAAAGAAAAACCCTGTATCCCATTAGCAGTCACTCCCATTCCAAAGCTTCTCCTACCAGTCGTAAGCAAGCATTAGTCTACTTTTGGTCTCTACAAATTTTGTCGACTCTGGCATTTCATATAAATGGAATCATACCATATAAGGCCTTTTCTGTTGCTTTCTCTAATTTAGCATAATGTTTTCAAGGTTCATCCACATTATAGCACGTTAGCTCGTTGGTAGTTTTGAGGAACTACCCAACTATTCCAAAACAGTGGTAACTATTGGATGAGGGTTCCAATTTTTCTATATCCTTGCTAGCACTTGTTACTGTCTAACTTTTTGATTATAATCATACTGAAGAGTATGAAGTGGCACCTTGAGGATTTAATTTAACACTGATGACTAATGATGCTGAGCATCTTTTCATAAGCACATAGGTCATTCATATATCTTTTTTTTTTTTAAGAAATGTTTATTCAAATCCTTTGCCCACTTTTAATTGGGTTTTCTATTTCTATTCGGGTTATCGACAATAAATTATTGAAAAGAAAAAAAAAGAGGAACTTGCTTTAGCAGATACAAAAACAGTACCCATAAAGCTACTATAATTAAAATAGTTCCAGCAACCTTCACCATTCACAAATTCCTATCTATGAATGTACTGCTCCTTATAACTTACCTGAAACCCCCAAATCAATACATGGGGCTTTCATGATCATTCACAGACATACCCAGGATGGCAAGTCCCAGTTGAGGTGGAATGCAAAGTCCTGCTTTTTCCTGTCTCCGTTACTATAAACAAGTGCCTTTTCTACCATCTATTTAGTGCCATTGTTTTTTTTTTTTTTTGGCATTTTTATTGGTGCTTCTGTTGTTTGTTTCCTGGTCCCTAAGAAAGGCTATGTATCTGTGAAGACAGTGGGTATATGAGTATTTTCTGCTCAGTTTTGTAGCCAATCCAAAACTGCTTCAAGAAAATAAAGTTTATTAGTTGAAAAAAAAAGAAAGAAAAAAGTTCTCCAGGGTAGTGCTAACATATTATCTTGTGTTTCCAAGTGAAAGAGAGCTGTACTTTACAGAGCAAAATGTTTTAGATAATTTAGTTCAGGAATGCATCAGTGATATTGACTGTGAATTCAGTGTTAACAATCCATAATATGTTACATAAGGTGTCTCTAAATGAAAAACTATGTAAAACAAAATGAAAATATGGCAAGAAGAGGCTCTCAGGTACCTAACTCTACCCCTCCCCAGGGGAAGTATTTCACTAATTCAGTATTTGCAGGGACTTCAGAGAACATAAATCTCGCAAATGAGATTCAATTGTAAGTTCTGATAAAGGGAACAGACAAAATATGAATAAAACAGAATGTGAAAACAGGTCTAGTATATATTACATATATAAAAATAATATGTGTTTAAAGTCCATTTAGGGAATGAATAATAGATTTCATTCAGTGAATGACATATAGATTCAGACTCTGTGGGTGTGCAACCAATGGGCTCTGGTCTGGGTCAGGTGGTGGGGGCCTGTGGTGTCCTACTCCTGTTTAGGGCTGGATTTAGTCCAGAGTGAAGAGGGAACTGGAGGTGCACTGATTTTTCATGCCCATTTTCAGTCTGTCTTGCAGTGCACACCATAATATGAGGTACTGTTTAAGTGGGGAGTCTGAGGTTATTAAGAGGGTATGCAGGAAATGGACTGCAGTATAAAATCCAAAAGCAGACTAAAAGGTTTAGTCACTGACCCAATTCACAGAATATTTCATGAATTGATGGACTAAAAGATGAAGTTGGTTTTTATTTTTAAAGATATCATCAGTGACCTGGTACAACTATAAATATTCACCTGATGAAGATGCATGAACTTATCATTAGTTTGAGCTATTGGTCCAAAAAGTTTCCTCAACCAAAACTTATACTTGAAAAAAACCAATTATCAAAGAGTTTTGGGTTTAGAATGGCATAAGTGATGTATTTTCTCTGAAGACTACAAATTTCATAGATACTACAATTGATTCCAGGCATATTCTCCAATTAAAATGATTCAGTACTTTGATAAAATTTTGAAGAGTTTGATGTTTATAAAAACGCCAAAAGATGGTAGAAAAAAAATGATGATGCAAAAACCTTTTGACGGAGCTGGAAGATAGTAGAAAAGTAGCTTCATATTTGAACAAGTGCAGAATGTATTGTAATCACTAAAACAAAAGATCAAAGATGGATCTGCCATAAAGAATACATCCAAGCAATGATCCTAGTGAATGAAGCAACTATGAGTAACAATTCAACAATGATAAGGGATCATGTGTCTGTGATTCAGAATGTACAGGAAAACAAATGAAGTTCACTGCCCTCTACATGATATCCAGACAACTATGTATTTCTATTTACAAAATATAAGGAAATCCCTTTGGAAAATGAAGTTGCAGATGTCAGAGAAAAAAAAAATCACCTTTGAGTTTTTCTTACCAAAGTCATGACCACTCTCAAGCTTGCCTGATGACAATACCATCACCCTTCAAAGAAGAAAACCCTCTGCAACTACTGATCAAATGTCACTTTCAAAGAAGACATGTGAAGACAAACTCTCATTCTTTAGCACTCTAAGTGAGTTATAAAACCCTTTGCGGATGAAGTCTACAAAAGAGGGAGAAGTTTTTGTTACCTGTTTGAGACAGAGCATAACTTCTTATTTACAGATAACTTTTCTTTCAATACTATGTTCAACCGACTCAGAAATTACCCAAAGCAAGAAGAAATTGTTTCTGATGTGGATATTAGCAATGGAGTGGAAATGGTGCCCATTCATTGGTGTAATGAAACTGACAATAGACAGCTTCCACAGTTTAAGTACAGAAAGACTATATGGCCATGAGCATATAATCTAAACATCTTTTCCAACATGTTTACTAAATCATCTGACTGTTCTGAGGGCTGCATAGAGATGTGAATAGAAAACATGACATTGAAAAAAAAATCTTCTGAATGTAGGGGTATTTATCAAGAAATCCTTTGTATTGTCTGTTTAAAGCTGGTTTACAAAGAATCTGAAATGGAAAGATGCACCCTCTCACTAACAACATAAAACTGCCAAAATTGGCCGGGCACGGTGGCTCGTGCCTGTAAGCTTCAGCCTATGAAGCGGCAGGGGCTAGGGATCGCAGTTCGAGTCCCGCCTGGGGCCTGTAGCAAGACCTAGTCCCAAAAAAATAGCTGGGCGTGGTGGCGCGCGTCTGTCATCCCATCTACCTGGGAAGCTGAGGTTGGGGATTGCTTGAGTCTGTGGTACCCTGGGCAACGAGAGCCTGTGGTTCCATGGGCAAAAACAGCGAGACCTAGTCTCAAAAAAAAACAAAAAAACAAAAAAAAAAAACTGCCAAAATTCATAGTGAAAAAAAGAAAAACATTCAGTAGATGATATTTGGTTAAGAGGCCATCATTTTGGAGGAAAATAAGGTTTGATCACTACCTTTTAATACATATTGAAGTTCTAGAAAAATTAAAAATATAAATGGGTAAAACAAAAATGTAAAGAAAAGAGGAAAACATGAGATAATTTCTATAATTTTGGAATGAAGACAATTCTATGTAAGTTACAAAGTTGGTAAAAGAAGGCCAGGTACAGTGGCTCGTGCAGATAAGCTTCAGCCTATGAAGCGGTTGGGGCTCGGGATCTCGGTTTGAGTCCCACTCAGGGCAATACAGAGAGATCTAGTCCCAAAAAATAGCTGGGCATGGTGGTGCATGCCTGTAATCCCAGCTACCTGAGAAGCTGAGGTTGGGGATTGCTTGAGTCCGTGGTATCACAGGCAATGTGAGCCTGTGGTTCCTCTGGCAAAAATTGCAAGACCTAGTCTCAAAACAAAACATAGTGAGACCTGGTCTCGAAAAATTCAGCCAAGGTGCTGTGGCAGGTGCCTGTAATCCCAGCTACCTGGGAAGCTGAGGCTGGGGATTGCGTGAGTCTGCGGTACCCCAAGCAACTTGAGTCTGTGGTACCCCAGAAAACACAGTGAGACCTAGCCTCAAAAAAAAGGAATTATCTTTCAATTTTCAAGACTTCTTTACTCCAGGCATCCTCCTATTTCACATACATAAACATGTAACTGTTTCAAACAGAGAGACATACATACACACAACAGAAATGAAATTCCAAATATGAGTTCCATAACCTTTGACCAGTATTTTAAATTCTCACTGTGATTTGGAATGATTTCACTGCTTGAGATGCCAGAGAGTCTCTAGACAAAACATAGCCTTGAAGTCAAGGAAAGCAGACCCTGTAACCTCACAGACTTCTCTACAGTTGGATGCTGCAGAAAAGTGATGGGCCAAGGCTGACTGTCAGAAGGCTCTCAGGTGCCTAAGAGTTGTTTAGGAAGAAAACCAACTTAGGCTGGTTGACTTGCTGTGGACAATCACAACATGTCTCAGAAATCTGAGTGGAGAAGAGTCCTCTTATGCAGATTATTAACCTGGACAAAAAGCAAAAACAAAATTATTTCCTATTTCTTTCCAGAATGAAAAATTCTCTCTGGGTAAAAACCATAGGGAAAAAGAGAGGCACAAAGCCAAGACTAGCTGCACAAAAGCAGAGGGACTGTCTGTTTTGTTCACTGCTTTGATAAGAACAGTGCCTAATATTCTACAGAAGGATCTCAAAATATACCCACTGAATGAATGAAAAAAAACTTAGTATTTTCAGAAGCCTTAATAGTAAGGTTTACATCCACGGGGAGAGAAGTCAAGTCAGCAGTTTAAATTTACAGAAACTTCTAACTATAGAATAAATATAATCTTATGATTTTTTAAATTAGAAATACACTCAAGGCTGGGCATGGTGGTGCATGCCTGTAGGTGGCAGCCTAGGAAGCCATGGCTGGGATCAGGGACCACGGTTCGAGTCCTGCCGGGGGGCACAGAGCGAGACATAGTCCCAAAAAAAATATCTGGGCATGGTGGCGTGCGCCTATAATCCCAGCTACCTGGGAAGCTGAGGCTGGGGATTGTGTGAGTCTGTGGTACCCCGGGCAATGTGAGCCTGTGGTTCCACGGGTAAAAACAGAGAGACCAAGAAAGAAAGAAAGAAAGAGAGAGAGAAAGAGAGAGAAAGAAAGAGAAAGAGAATGAGAAAGAGAAAGAAAAAGAGAGAGAGAAAGAGAAAAAGAGAAAGACAGACAGACAGACAGACAGACAGACAGACAGAAAGAAAGAAAGAAAGAAAGAAAGAAAGAAAGAAAGAAAGAAAGAAAGAAAGAAAGAAAGAAAGAAAGAAAGAAAGAAAAGAAAGACAGACTCACTCCAAAAAAAGCCTGCAGAGCCTACAATGAAGTTTCTGATTTTTCACTGGTGAGTGCCAGTTTTAAAGCAAACGACCCTCTAACAGTTCATTTGGCTTAGCACTCTTCTAGCATCCTGGGCATGAGGCAGGGGCAAAGCCTTGATGGTGAGGACACCACCCTTGGTCAGGTCCCCTGCATGGGTGGCAGCATGCCCAGACACACTTTCATATACCATGGAGGTCTAAGAAACCCAAGAAGTCATTTCACCAACAGCTTCAGAAAGCATTACATTTGAACAATTCCAAACCACAGTTCATCTATTATTACAAATTCTCATTTGTGTAAAAAAATTATCTCTAAATGTGAGGCTTAAGGTAAACAAGTCCATCCCTTTATATATGTCTGTTTCATCATCCCAGAAATAGATATTAAAATGTTAACTACCTTATATTATGCCTGACAGAATTGTTACTATCACCTCAGGAGGCTATCATTTTTATTCTTTGCAAATAAAAGAATAAGGTAATTCCTGAGGTCTGAGTATTTCTTCCTTCAGTACTGGTCCAACTCTAAGTCTGATTAGGTGCTTAGCTCCATGACAGTGAATGATCTGCTATTCTCAAAACTCCCCGATGCTGATAGGTCCATTTCAACCCTCCCTTGAAAAGGTTCATGGACACATAAAGTTCCAACTGTACAGTCTATATATAGAGAAGCAATTTTTATGGAATGTGAGAGCTATCCCAGGCCTCCTCAATATAAATGGGTATTGTATTTAAAAATCACAAATGCTTAAAGTAAACAAAATACTTGGAGCTAGCAAGCCGGAATCTGGTTTAGCAGAGGGCAGAGAGCAGGCAGGAAGTACAGCGTGGCTAGACTAAAGTCTAGACTAGTGTGAAGAAACAGGTTCAAGTGCTAGTTTGCCACCCTTAGCTGTGTAAGAAAGTTACTTCACTGCTCCTGGCCTCAATTTCCTCTTTATAAAATGGACAAATGTTCTAGATTAGTTTCTTTTCAGCTCTAAGACTCAGTGATTCCATAGAAGGGTGAAAGAGGATGATGGACAGGGTTGAAATACAAAGAGATGAGGCTGCGGGTAAAAAAAGAATTAAGCGTGTAAAAGTGAAGGGAAAATTATGGGTTATTAAGAAAAAGGATTAAATCAAACCATAAGTCAAACACTACCTATCAGATATAGACTGGGAAGTGAGCTGAATGCCTAGGAAAAAGCTAGTTCAGGAGGATTCTAAGGGACTAGTAGCTTGAAGACCATGTATCTTTGAACTTGAAACACCAGCTAGAAAAGGTTTTCCTTCTTCAGAATTGAAAGAGAATTGAAAGGGAAAGTATCTGGTGACCTGAGAAAAAAAGAGTATAGAACACCAAAATCAAACTGAAAGCTAGACTGACTCTTCAGGGATATGATATAGCTACAAACTACTCACATTAGAGGTTAAGAACTCAGAATGAAGATGGCCAGACTGCATGGGTTCCAATCATAATTCCATAACTTGAAACCTTGAGCAAGTGACCTTGGGACCTTGAGCAAGTGACCTATTCTCATTGTGCCCTACTGTCTTCATCTGTGAAATAGGCATAAAACCAGAACCTACATCATTGGGATATTATAAGACTACATGAGTCAATATAATGGAAAGCCCTTTGAACAGGGGCTGACATACTCAGTAGGTTTATTTATTTTTGCTGCAGGATAGGGTGTTCACATGACTTACTACAGAGTCATTTTATTCTCTATATCCAGAGTATTTAGGGGCAGGGCTTCCTTTCCAAGGCTAAACCTAGAAAAAGAATTCCACTTCTACTGCCTTTTGTTCCCTGGGTGGATTAAGGAGGAAAAACTACCAGCCCTCAAGAGGAAACCTTGCACCGTGGGTGATGGTGCCTCTGGTATAGCACCACTGTTCACACTGCCACCTTCATCCCCAAGGCACCACTGCATCTGTGTCAGATGGCCCCAGTATGTTACAGGCCAGAACTTAAAGGGATTATTATACTCTGAAGGTTTGCTTTGGAGAGCTAAATCTGTTACAGTACTCTCGATACATTTATTTTAAAGTTATTGCTAAGGAATCCCAATTTAAAGTCTGTGGGCTTTTTTTTTTTTTCTGGTATCAAGACACTAGGAATGATATTTATAGATATTTATAATATCTTCCAGTTATTCTACCCTCTTATATCCCCAGTGGTTAACACTTCTTGCACCTAATTCTCTGTGGGAGCCCATCTCAGAGATGAGAAACTTGCAATCTAAATCTTTGCAAGTTAAGCTCTCTGCCCCCCGCAGGAGGAACAAACTGGGAGCTGACCAGAATCTGGGGACCCCTAGGGGCGTAGCTCTCCGGACCCCAGGTATAAGAGTGCTGAAGTCCTGAACTGCATCTTTATTAAGAAAATATAGGAGCCCCGTCGCCAGATTCTATATTTTAATTAGATTCTCTGTGGAGAATCACTGAGATACTAGAAAGAGCCCGAGGCAAGGAAAACTGGGAGAACCAGATAAGCTTTACAACCAAGGAATAACCTTGGGTGACTTGTAACCAACTTTAATTATCCAGATTCCCTAAAAATGATTGCTTAGGAATGTTTAGTAGTATCTAATGATAATCTATTTTCTCTTAAGATATTGATTTCTGTCTTTCGCGTTATAGTCCTCACGCGCTCAACGATACTTGCACTCACGCGGTCATTCCTGCCCCTCACTGAGATAATGTACCCACTACTCACAAGGTGCCCCTCCTGATAGAATGCCGAAATAGCTCGTTTAAACAATATAAAAAGTGGCTTGCAAACCTACAATAAAGCAGCAGATTCCTCGCTCACTAAATTCGTGTCTGTGACCATCATTCGCCTGCCTGAAGTTTCTCCTGTCTGCCTGAAGCCGGCACTCAGTGGTCTTTCTTGCACGGCCGGTCCGTAGCAATTCTCCTTAATGTTTTTCTCTTCAACCCCAGCATCGTTATGCATTCTTAAACTTCCTTCCAAATGCATGGAACCTGCTGTTAGTTTATATGGCCATATCTTCCGAGAATCATCACATTGGAAAACATGGTACATACACACCTATATTTATAAGTAAAAGCAGCACTTTAACAGAAGCAATAATATTAAAGAGGTAAAACCACACCCTTCAAAGCTCTCTCTTTACAACTGAGCTCCAACAGCTAATTTTATTTCCATCTGCAAGGCAAATTATTAATTTGGAGAGGACCAAACAATCTGGCTTGTTGACAACACACATTTCCTGAAATTTTAAAACTTCCACTAAGAGAAAAGCAATTACAGTCCATTGACTATCATCTCTTAATTCTCAGTAACCTATGGAGATTTTCTTTACAGGATGAAAAGAAACAATCAACTGGAGGCTAAAAACTGCTGACTTCATCTCATGTGCCAAGAACAGAAGATGCCCTTAGGGAGACAGTGAGGGGTCACCAGGGAAGGAGACACTGTCTGAGGAAGCAGCACAGGCTGGCTGAACTGACAAATTCCTTTGACTCTTTCCCCACATGCTCTGGACCTTCCTGATAGGAGATGGAAACTTTTTTTCTTTTTGAGCTTGGTTGATGACATTTCAAAAACAAACTTCCCCATCAATAAAAGGAAGTGTTATCTGGAATTCAATACACTAAATACAAGAGCTGATTAACAACAACAAAAAACTCAGGAGGCCAAGTTTTTGTTTTACAATGTTCCCTTCCTTTGATTTTGATATAATTTTGGAAATCTTTCCATGATTTCCTCAAGTACGTAAAAATAGCTCTCAGAGGAGACCCAGTCCAAGTGATGATTTTCATGACTGATTAGGTCTTGGCTTGAAGAATGACATTATGATTCTAAAGCTTAGCTTCAACTACTAAATTCTTTCTTAAAACAGCACTAAAGAGAAAACATATTTCCTAAACAGTTATGTTAGGTCCTAAAGTTTTCAGAACATAGTTACACTGAAGTTCTGCAATCCAATTCATATTCCTTCATCTGGGTAAATATGATAAAATCAACATAAAAAAAAAACCCAAAATTATGTCCTTCCATTCTTTCCCAAATAGTAAATTTCTAGTCTTACCATGTTATACTTCCCCAAAAGGAATCCTCAAATGGTCTGTTAGACTAAGAATGACAGTGATGCATACTCACTAAATTTTAATGTTTCTTAAATTCAACAATTGGCAAAACTGTATGTTTAGGAGCACTAAATAAGGAAACTGAAGCAGAAAAGAGGAAACTGAAAGAATGAGATATGTGGAGATAAAGCCTAGCCTAAAAGGCTAAGTAAGGACTGTTAGAGGATCTTGTTAAAACAATGTAGGATTCAAGCTGGGCGTGGTGGTGTGCATTTGTAATCCCAGCAATGGGAGGCTGAGGCCAGGGATCACTTGAGTCCATGGGTTCAAAACTACCCTGGGCAACATAGCAAGACCTAGGCTCTAAAAAATAGTGGGGTGTGGTGGTGTGCTCCTGTAAACCCAGCTACCTGGGAGGCTAAGGCTAGGGATCACTGAGTCCCCAGGTTCGGCACTACCCTGGGCAACATTGTGAGACCTAGTCTCAGAAAAAAAAAAAAAATAGCATCCAGGATTCAGATGCTTTTGATAAATCAATAGCTATTTATTAAAATACCTAGTATAGACAGAGATCATAGGAAAGTAGAATAAGTAACATTCAAATCCTTCCTATAAAACACTTTTCCCCACCATGTATGCTTTAGAATCAGGAGAGTTTAAAATTGGCTCCATCAGATGTTTCTCTAAATCTCTGAGTATTATTCCTCAAAATGCAAAATAGGGGATGATAGAGTTTTAGCGAGGATTGAATTAAGTGAGTTACTACAGAGAGAGTGTCTCACAACACTACCATTAGATGTCAACAAATGTTTAAAAAGCAATAAATGCAATATACCTGGAAAATGTCTGCCTTTATCATCCTCATGCTGAGGAATGCCCTTATTTTCTGGCATATACTTCTTGGTAATGGGCAAGGACATCAGCCGGATGTGATGGATGAGTGAGCGCAAGGTGTGCGCTCCAGAAAGCACTGGTTCTGGTGGTAATGGGCTGAAAGGTTGAATCACAAAGCAGGCAGTGAGCAAAATTAACCCCAGGGTTATCAGGACCTATAAAGACAGACAGAAAAGGTATTAATAATTGTCCCAGCAAATAAAAATACCTCATGCCAAGAATAAAAAGCCTTCTTCTCCTATATCCAGTGTGCCTTAAGAACCAATCTACTTACATAACCAAGCATTCATATTCACTCCTGGGAGCACGTAAAGTTTGAGAACTATGAGGACAACAAGGCTCCCCAAGCTTCTATCATAAGACAGGGGCCATGTCCAATGCTAAAAATACACACAGCTGAATTATATGTAAACAGCTTTTGTCTAGGACAATTAACAAAACAGTCAAATTTCCTAGGAACATATGGTAGGAGCTATGGCTAATTTATTCACAGAAAATCCAAGGTTCAGTGATGGAATCAGTCAACAGTAATATTTGAGGAGAATGCTGAACAGTTTGTGCTCTAAGTTCTTCCCAAGTCAGAATACATGTTTACCTTATATATAACTATAAGGAGAGGATATTGAGGTGGTCCCCTCTGAGGTTCATTCTTTTCCAGCAGTTGTCTGATGAATTTTTCAATTGCCTTCTCTGACATGCCACACTGATGGCCTGTCTGTCTTACCAAGTCAACAGTCTCTGAAAGTTTGTCATAAATGCTGAACTCATTGGCAGCAAGATCCATGTCTTCTAATACAAAATCCCTGAGAGAAGAAAAAAAAATGTAAAATGAAAGTTTTCTTTAAAGTATTTCCTCCTCTAAGCTAACAGAATAGGGCTTCTTGATCACCTGTGGGGAAGGGCCAGTTTTATGCATTTCTCAATCCACTTTAGAACAATACTTTGATAAAACAATGAGTATGCTGAGACAATGTCAATTTTTTTAAGTGTCAATGTCAAGTGTTTTCAGTGTTAACTGTGGGCTGGTGAACAGTCTACAGACCTGTCCTGGGTCTCAAACACTTTGAGAACCACTGGTATAGGACACAATAAAACTGTAGTGGGACTTAGAAACATACCCTCCAAAGGTACCCTCTAAATTTGCCTTCTGAAACGGACCTCAGGCCTTCACTGCTTGTAATTTACTAAAATGAAAAAAAAAAAGTGAGAAATGGAGAGTGCTATTGATTCCTTCCATTTATATCATCAACATGCAATTGCTAAAGGCAAGATTTACTAAGAGGACATGGTGACAACTCTGTTACTGGTAGAGCAAGAATTTCAGATGACACAAAAACCATGGCACAGGAGGTCTTCAGACCTTGCAGATGGCAGGCCTCCTGTTTTTTTCTGAAAATACAATTTTAGAAAACAAAGGGTATTTTATATAAATTATTTTATATAGTTTTTTATGTATTTTTTAAATTTTATGTATTTTATATAGTTAAAAGATCTAAGATGTACCAGTAATTTCAAAATTCAGTTTGTGTTCTCATAGTTAAAGGTATTTCACAGTGGCCAGAGAATAAAAGGGTAAAAACCAAAGTAACAGAGTAGACTTCTGTTTGTAAAATGAAATGACATTATTTTCAAAAAGTGCCTGTATTATAAAACAATAGTACTTTTCTTTGTTTACATGAGGAAAAATGGTGCTTGGAATTTTTGCTCTCTATTGTTTTTTTCTTTTTTAAAGGGGTCTTTTTTTTTTTTTTTTAAATAAGGGTCCTCTTATTTCACAAACTTCATTTCCAACATGCTTCTAACCTCAAAAAGCAGTGATATGGCACAACTCTATTTTTCCCATGAGGAGATGCCACCACCTGTAGAACAGAGGACAACAGTCATGGATCAACAGCAAAGAAAAGCAGACTTGTATTGCCATAAACCACACACACCACTACATGAGTGGTCTCCTACAGCAGTACCTCCTGATGACTTGTGTTTGAGTCCCTTTATGAGTAATAACCTGTTAGTTTATTAGCTAACCCTGCCTGTACATCACACTAACCTAGAATGTGCTTAATGAATTCTTTACCAGGGTCCCAAACCAAGCCAATCAAATCAGAATCCCCAAAGGAGAAAAACAGGCAAGTAAGCTAAACTTTGAAGAATTGGGATGGGAAGAACTCCTCCACATCCTAGGGGGGTACATCCTTGCCCCAAACTCTCTGCTCTATTTCAAAACCTTTTTTTAAGGCCTTCATTTCAAGGATCAGATAAAAGGTGGTGTAAACTCTTATTTTAAAATGTGTATTTTCAACAAAAATTATTGGGAAAATTGTATACTCACATGTAAAAGAATGAAATTGGACTCTGCCTTATTCAGACATAAAAATTAACTCAAAACAGGTCAAAGACCTAAACCTAAAAACTAAAACTATAAAATGCTTAGAACAAAATGGGGAGACATCCACGACAGTGGATTAGACAATTGCTTCTTAGAACAGAAAAAGGAAATATACATTGAACTATCATTAAGAATGAGCAATGCTCAGGCATGGTGGCGTATGCCTATAAGTGGCAGCCTAGGAAGCCTCAGCCGAGGCCAGGGATTGCGGTTCAAGTTCCACTGAGGGGCATGTAGCGAAACCTAGTTCCAAAAAAATATAGCTGGGCATGGTGGTGCGTGCCTATAATCCCAGCTACCTGGGAAGCTGAGGTTGGGGATTGCTTGAGTCTGTGGTACCACGGGCAAAGTGAGCCTGCGGTTCCACAGGCAAAAACAGCGAGACCTGGTCTCAAAAAAAAAAAAAAAAAACAAGGGGAATAAGCAACTTTTGTGCTGCAAATGATAAAACACAGAATGGGGAGAAATATTTGCAAATCATGTATAAGGGAATGATAGTCCATGTACAAAAATGTTCTTACAATAATAAAGACAACTTAATTAAGAAATAGGCAAAGGATCTGAACAGACATTTTTTCCAAAGAAAACTATGCAAATACCCAACCAATATGGAAAGATGTTCTATATTATTAGCCATCAGATAAAAGCAAATCAAAACTGTGATGAGGTACTACATCACACCCATTGGAATAACTATAATCAGAACGTTAGTGACAAGTTTAAGTAAGGATTCTGAGCAATTGGAAGCCTCATACACTGTTGGGAATAAGGAATAGCATAGCTGCTCTGGAAAACAATTTGAAAATTCCAAGAATTTAAACATAGTTACCACGTGACCCAGAAATTCCATTTGTAAGCATGCACTCTAGAGAATTAAAAACATGTTCACATAAAAACTTGTACAAGAATGTTGAAGCAGCAGCATTACTTATTACAGCCAATCCTCCCCCCCCCCCAATGGAAGCAGTCTGATTGTTCAAGAACTGCTAAATGGATAAACAAAATGTGGCATACCCACACAATGGAATATTGTCAAACAATAAGGATGCAGTAGTGACATATGCTACAACATAAATGAATCTTGAAAACATGCTAAGTGAAAGAAGAAAATTCCAAGACCACATATTATGCGGCAACATTTATATGAAAAGTCAGGAAAAGAAAATTTATAGAGACAGAAAGTATATTGACTAATGGCTGCCAAGGGAAGTGGGTAGGAAGAATGGAGAGTTACTGCTGATAAAATATTTATTTCTAAAGTGATAAAAAAATTCTAAACTTAAAATGTGATGGCTATACAACTCTATGTACTAAAAACCACTGGAGTATGCATTTAAATGAGTGAACTGAGAGGATCTAAATTATTTCTCAATAAGGATAAACTCAGCCAGGCACAGTGGCTCGTGCCTGTAAGCTTCAGCCTATGAAGCGACTGGGGCTAGGGATTGTGGTTCGAGTTCCGCTAGGGGCAACATGGTGAGACCTAGTCCCAAAAAATAGTGGGGCATGGTGGCGCATGCCTGTAATCCCAGCTACCTGGGAAGCTGAGGCTGGGGATTGCTTGAGTCTGTGGTACCCTGGGCAACGTGAACCTGCGGGTCCATGGGCAAAAACAGCGAGATCTAGTCTCAAAAAAAATAAGGATAAACCCCACTGTGGTATTTATTACATTAAATAGTTATGATTTTGAGTTAAGTCATTTGGTCTATGACCTCCCTCCAAAAATATAATAATTAAACCAGAAGGTTTTTAATCCCCTCTAGCACTAAAATTCTAAGAGTACTTTAGGAGGTAGAAAAATTCAATTCATTAGAAATTGAAAATATGTTTAATTGCATTCCTGTATCACCACTTCCTGCTCTATCAGCCAATGTGCTGGGCACTGTGCTAAGCACCAAGAACAACAACATCTCAGTGAATTACTAGTGATCCCAGAAGCAGGAGTGATCAATCCCATTTCACAAATATTTCAAACATCTCAGCTCAGAAAAGTTTCACAACTTGCCAAGATATGAACCCAAGTGTGCCTGACTTGAAGGTTGACCTGTTAACCTTTATGCATGTTGCTTTCTTTACCAAGTATGTTCCTATTCTGGGCTGGTAGTCTGAAACCCCAGCTCTCCCTACTAGGTCATCACAACCAAGTAGCTGAGAACCAGAAAGTTGGGACTATAATATTACAATTACAATATTACTTATTACAATTTTTTCGCATCTTGGTTTTTTGACTGGTGGTTATTCGGGAGACAGCATTTTCCTGTTTAACAAAGATATTCTCAGTAAGTTAGCAGGGATAATGTGACATACAAGATATGGTAATTCCCAGTCAAAAAACCATTCAAACTCAGAAGAGGACCATGAAGAGCAGTGAGAATTTTAGAAAAAATTCCAGCACGAAATGTTAAAGAGGAAGCAACCAAAATGTCCCAAAACAGATGACTGGATGAAAAAGATGTGGTATATATACACTCATCAATTAAAAATGAAAAATTGGATGATTTTATGATAGGCATGTATGAACTTAGAAGAAATATTAACAGAAACAAGTCAAAAAGAAAAAGACAGAAACCAAATGGTTTCACTATTACATGGGACATGAGAAAGATAAACAAAAAGACATGAAGAAAAGTCAAAACAAGCTAACAACCAAATTAAAGTACACAACTCAAGGGCAAGGGGGCCAGGACAGGGTGGGAACAGTCGGGGGGGGTGAACCCCAGAGATCACAAAGATGTGAAATTTATATATAAATAAACTATTTAATTAAAATTTTAAAAAATGTTAAAGAAACAAAAAAAAGGACAAGTAAAACTTAAAACTAACAAAAGTACTCTGGGTCAGCAGAACTGAAGCACAGAGCAAGGGAGGGTGGTGGGTATAAGAGATTAAGATGACAGTTCACGGTGACAAGATGTTGGGAGAACCTTGGGGTATACAATGATAAAAAATATATATACATGTGCAATCAAATAAAAAATAAAGCGGGGAAAAAAAAGAGAAATGTTAGATTTGAGAGGTAGGGCACACACACCTTGGGCAGAGAGAAAGTCACATTGGTGTACCCTTCAAAGAGCCAACAAGGAACAGAAGCGCAGGAGGCTAAAAGGAGACCCACCAATCATCATTCTAGATGGTTGTTTCACAATCTTTGTAAACATCTGCCCATTTCTGAGATACATAAAAATCTTATTAAACTATACATTTGTGCTACAAAAAATATATTTGTAATTCAAGTATACAATGACATTATGATATTAGATACATGTCTGCATGAGATTCTAACCCATTTCCTAAATTACTGGAAATGTAGACACTAACAGTTTAGGGATGTTTCTAAGAGCACACCAGGATCTTGACAGTAAGTCCTGTTTTTTCCTTTGCTCAGATCAGTGGTTCTCAACCCAGAGTACTTTTGCTCCCCCACAGACATTTGGAAAGTCTGGAGTTATTTTTGATTGCCACTCTTAGGAACACTACTGACATCCAGTGGAAATTATGTTAAACAACAAAAAATTCTGTCCCCTTAAAGAAAAACAGTAACAGCTAAGCATCAGGTGTGAGGACCCTGAGGTTCGAAGGCAATCCCTTTACTTTCAGGAAGAAGGTCCAATTCAGGCAGAAATGAAGTTAGACACAGAGGAACATTCTGAAGATAGAGCTTGACTTTTTTTTTTTTTTTTTTTTTGAGCATCTGTGGCATAAGAGTGTGGAGTGGGGAGGTGAGCTTTACTCTTAACAGTGGCTTATACCTGCAAGGGCTTGGGCAAGGCCACCAGCAGATTATAAAAATCAAGGCCCCAAACACCACCCTGGACTTACTGATTTGCCATAACCCTTGGGAGTAAAAACTAGATGCAGTCTTCCCTGATGATTAGAGGCAAGCCCCCTCCCCCACCACAGTTGGGAGACACAGCTTTAGGACAGGTCTTAACTGAGAGGATGGGAGGGAAAGTGGACATTTGGTGATATCTGAGGACATTTTTGAGTATCAAAACTAGAGGGGTACCACGGCCATGTAGCATAAAACACCACACCTTACAAAGCATACAACAGACCCCACAACAAAGAACTATCACACTCCAAATGCTAAGAGCAATGAGGTTAAGAAATCCTGCTTCCAAAAGAAGCCTGGGGGAAGGAACCCAGAGGACTGTTAATTTCTGAAGCACTTCGGAAATAGAAATAGTAACTGAGATCTGGTGATATGTTCTCCAAAGCTTCTTCTGAGTCTCAGTTTATGAAGAAAAACAATGAGAGGCACAGCCAAAAGGATTGTGATAGAATTTATCCATGAAAATGTTTGGCATAAAACATGTTAAGAGGGAGGCCGGGCACGGTGGCTCGTGCTTGTAAGCTTCAGCCTATGAAGTGGCCGGGGCTAGGGATCGCAGTTCAAGTCCCGCCTGGGGCCCTTTGTGAGACCTAGTTCCAAAAAATAGCTGGGTGTGGTGGTGCGCGCCTGTCATCCCAGCAACCTGGGAAGCTGAGGCTGGGGATTGCTTGAGTCTGTGTTACCCCGGGCAATGAGAGCCCGCGGTTCCACCGGCAAAAACAAGACCTAGCCTAAAAAACAAAACAAAACAAAACAAAAAAAACCACCAAAAAACCAAAACATGTTAAGAGGTTAGATTAAATGCAAACATCTCCTCTGACCTGTATAATACAAAATTAATTCCCCTATTGAGATATCTATCTATCTATCTATCTATCTATCTATCTATCTATCTATCTATCTATCTATCTATCTATCTATCTATCTATCTATCTATCTATCTAAACATAAACATAGCCTCAGCACTGAGATATACAATTCTGTTTTCCAAGCTAAACAGCTGTGTTCTATGATGCAACACCACTTCATTTAAAGTACAAAAGGAGAACTCTATAGTTGAGAATGAAAGTTTCAAAGTCCACCTACACATCAGTCTTTAACAGTGAGAGCAACAACCAGAGAAATAATACATTTTCTATTTCCCCTACTAGTTTCTTTAAGCTAACTATGTGGTATAATAATCTATTCTTGAAGGTGATGACAATATTCCACTCCCTTTTATCCAGTACATTCTAGTAACAGGAAAAAAAAATGAGTTTCCTGAATTATAATAAAAATCACTAAGGATAAAACAAACCTTTAAAAGACAACTGATTAAATATTAAAATATTATTTTAAAGAGTATTAATTTAAATTATAAGTGCTAAAAATTTATAACAATGAATACTACTTTCTTGTACTTCTATGATCACTTGATTCAAACAGTACTATTTCTGGCTATCTCTATCCAGTGAGACTTGAAGACTGGGACTTTTTTTGCTCTCTGAAAAGTTCTCTCCATTTTTCTGCCAACTCTGTAATCCTGAGAAATTTCAAGCCTGTAGAAAAACTGTAATAGTGAGTGAACATATGTATATTCTTCACTTGGGCTCACTAATAGTTAATATTCGACCATATTTCTCTCTCTGTTGTTTTTACTTGGTAGATGTGACACAGCATGAAATCACATGTGGCTCAATGTGCATCTCCTAAGGGTGTTATTCTATATAGCCACAGGCATCATTATCATACCTATCATAGTTAACAATTCTCTAATATCTAATACACTGTCAACTTTCCCTTCCCCAAAAAACATTGTGTTATCTTTTCAGAAATAAAGAATGCAACCCATGATCACTTAGCTATTGGGTTTCTTTGGTATAGTTAAATTGAGAACTTTTAATATATAATTGGTTTTTTTTTTAATTTTTTTATAATCAAATAGTTTATATATATATACATTTCATATCTTTGTAATACCGGGATTCACCCCCCCACCCTCCCTGACCATTCCCTCTCTGTCCCGCCCCCCCACCCCGAGTTGTAACCATTTGGTGTCTGTCTTTATCTTTTTAACTTGTTTCTGCTAATGTGATTTCTTTTAGGTGTGTCCATGGTTTTTGTTTTTTTTTTGTGTGTGTGTTTTCATTTTTTTATTTTTTTGTTTGATTTTCCCTATATCCATCATATAAGTGAGAATAATTGGTTTTTCTGTCTTTATGACATTGACACATTTGAAGCAAGAGCCTCCATATTTCTTTTTTTAGAGACTAGGTCTTGCTGTGTTACCTGGTGTTGTTTTGAATCTGCAGACTCAAGTGATCCCTTGCCTCAGCCTCTCAGGTAACTGGGATAGCAGATTTGGGCCACCACTTTCAGCTGTCTCTATGTTTCGTAATTTACCTCTACTTGCTCTGATCCTCAACCTTTCCAGTTTCCACTCTTTAAAAATAATCATTCCAACCCCCACCTCACTCCCAAAATCACTCCTCCCTATATTTCCAATGCGCACATCTCCCTCTCTCCAGAATTAGCTTCTTTTTTTTTTTTTGAGACTAAGTCTCACTATTATTGTCCATGGAACCACAGGCTCACATTGTCCGGGGTACCAGGGACTCAAGCAATCCCTAGCCTCAGCTTCCCAGGTAGCTGGGATTACAGGTGTGCGCCACCATGCCCAGCGTTTTTGGGACTAGGGCTTCCTATGTTGCCCCAAGTGGGACTCGAACCACGATCCCTAGCACCAGCCGCTTCATAGGCTGAAGCTTATAGGCACACGCCACTGTGGCCGGCTCAAGCTTCTTTCTTGAAGAGAAAAAATATATCATTGCCTCATCTTCTTGTTTCTTGGAACTCCATTTGTTTAAGCAGCTGAAATCATATTTGTCACCTCATGCCATCAATATTGTTCTAAGGTCACCAATGGCTTCCTACAAGTCAAGTTCAAAGGACAACCACCCTGTAGCAGCTGGTGTTGCTACCCATTATTTCCCTCACATGCTTTCAAACCTTGGCAATATCCTTTATTTCAGAGACTGTTTCTTGAGTGCTGGTATTCATCATGATTGTCCTTGATACTCCCATCCCCTCCATGGCTTAATCTCAGCTATTGGTGATTCCCAAATCTCTGCTCTGAACTTTTCTCTCAAGTTCAACACCCATCGACCTACCTACCATACACATTGACCCAGATATTCTAGAGTTGCCTGTATGTGCTATGTCCATAACCACATACTATGTTTCCCCTACAACCTATTTCTCCTCCTATATTATTTTTCTTGATTATTGGAAATCCTTCAAATTAAAAAACCTTTCATTCTTCATCCCTATCAATGAATCTGGCACTAAATCTTCATTTCTACCTCCTACCTCCTAAGTTCTCCTTAGCTCTACTAGTCAAGGCTCAATATCTCTCCCATAGGCCATTACAAGATATAATTTTTATAAATCCAGTCCTCCTCCTTCTCTCTAATCCATCTCTATAAATTACTTTCCTGAAATACAAACTGGTTCACATTACTCATAAAAACGTATCTTTCTTGATTCCCCAATCCCTGCTGGAAAAAAAATTTAGCATGGTAGTTAAAAACAGAGGCACGCGAGCTGAAAAAAGTTGGATGCAAACACTAGCTTCTTCATCTATTATGTGGCTATAAGACACAACTTAACCTTGGAGCTTTAACTTATAAAATTATAAAATGGAGATACTGTGTCTAACAATATTTTTAAGGGGGTTTTAAAGGATAATATAAGTAAAACACTTGCCCAAATACTTAGTAATACTTTATAGTTTTTATACAATGAAGCCCAACTACTTAGCTGGTCCTTTTAGATCTGATCACTGCCTATGTATTGAGTCTCATTTCCAACTTTTTCCTTCAACTCTTCAAAGTCATACCCTTGTACATCTTTGAGGTTTAGTACATACAAATTCCTCTGCCTAAAAATTCTAGCTCCCAGTTTTTTGTGCAAAGAATGAGCTCTTTTAAGACTTCAACTTAGGGGCTGGGCATGGTGGTGCATGCCTGTAAGCGGCAGCCTAGGAAGCCGTGGCTGGGGCCAGGGATTGTGGTTCGAGTCCCACCAGGGGCACGGAGACCTAGTTCCAAAAAAATATAGCTGGGCGTGGTGGTGCGTGCCTGTAATCCCAGCTACCTGGGAAGCTGAGGCTGGGGATTGCCTGAGTCCCTGGTACCCTTGGTAACGTGAGCCTGCGGTTCCACAGGCAAAAATAGCAAGATCTAGTCTCAAAAAAAAAAAGACTTCAACTTCAGTTTTTGCCCTTTATGCCTTAAGCATAACTCTATCCCTGTCTACTGCATCTATTTCCATCTTCTCTTTTTTTTTTTTTTTTTTTTTTTTTTTGT
>PVHY01004851.1:60000-89262 GCA_004024945.1 Uropsilus gracilis | reverse complement strand
TATCAGAAAACAATCTTCTTTTAGTTTAGGAACATGTATTAGTTAAAAAGGCATTGTTCAAAAGAGATTGCACATGTTGTATAGAATATAATTAAATATCTTATAGTGACTTAATTTGGAAAATTCATAAACAGATGAATAGCTAACAATACTTAACAGTTAAAATAACCTTGTATGTTTATTATGGTTTTAGAAATAGAAATCCTGGGTTTATATAAGTGATATACATATTTAGAAGTATATGTAATCAAGGCTGTAAAGATATTACTGAAACTATCTCCATTATACCCAGTAGTTCCCAAGGAGTTAATTCACTGGAAAAAAATATTTAGTAAAACAAATTTATAAATGGAGCTATAAACTGATCAGCTGAAGTAACTGTCTGAGATTAATTAACATAGCTAAAACAAAGATTAAGGTGAAAGATTAGATTCTACCTTTAAAATATTCAGATATCTATTTCCTTATTACCAAATATTAATAGTGGTGAATGCACCTATATATCTGCTATATATGTTAACAAAGGAAGACCTGGCACAGTTTACTGTTCACACAGTAAACAGATGTGCAATATTTATCCTGAACTTTATCAGTGAATGGGAAAATAAAGTGTATCCAGTCAATTTCTCTTTTGAGAAATATTTTAATGATATCTGGTTTTTCAAATATTATCATGATACCTACTGAGTAGTTTCCCTGGAAAAGAAAGAATAGGGAATAAATTTTATGTACTATTTTTTGGGTCCAGTGTAAATATTAGCACAATTCCTATATCCCTATAAATATAACCGATGGAACACACAAAATCAAATGAAATGGAGTAACACAACACAGAGTACTAACCACTATACTGTTCACAGAATGTAAGCATAAAGCAAGAGAGGGTGAGGGGGGGGGGTAAAATCAGGAGAGGGATGGGCATGAGAGATTAAGATGGGGTCATGGGTGATAAGGTGGTAGGGAACCCTGGGGAAGACAATGATGTTCTATACATACACACACACACATGAAATCAATTAAAAATAAAATAAAATAAGGAATAACAAAGAATTTACCTTAATTTTTTAGCCTTAAAATAAGTTAACAGCCAGGCAAGGTGGTGTGTGCCTGTAAGCTTCAACCTATGAAGTGGCTAGGGATCATGGTGTGAGTCCCGCTCAGGGCAACACAGCGAGACCTGGTCCCAAAAATTAGCTGGGTATGGTAGCTTACACCTGTAATCCCAGCTACCTGGGAAGCTGAGGCTGGGGATTGCTTGAGTTTGTGGTACCCCGGGCAACATGAGTCTTCAGTTCCATAGGCAAAAATAGTGATACCTAGTCTCAAAAAAATTATATATATATATATATATATATATATATATATATATATGGACAACTGTACTTCATTTACTATACCCCGAGCTCTGTAATAACTGATGACATTTTCTTTCCTTCAACTACTGCTATACCCAGCTCAACTTGACCACAATTTTGCCCCTCAATTTTGCCCCTCAATTTTGCCCCATAATGAATTTACATTCATTGTTTTTGTTTTGTTTTTGAAATTAGGTCTTGCTATTTATGCCCGTGGAACCGCAGGCTCACGTTGCCCGGGGTACCACAGACTTGAGCAATCCCCAGACTCAGCTTCCCAGGTAGCTGGGATAACAGGCACGTGCCACCATGTCCAGTTATATATTTTTTGGAACCAGGTCTCACTAGAAGCTCCCAGCAGAACTCAAACTGTGAACCCTGGCCCTGGCCATGGGCTTCCTAGGCTACTGCTTACAGGTATGAGCCACCATGCCCAGCCTTACCTTACATTCTTAATCTTTGAATATTCAACCAAATAACATTGTGATTACTTTTTCCCTACTACTAGGTCCTTGGGAATGTAGACCAAAATTTTATTGATGTGATATTCTCAGAATCTGGAGTGCATTTTGTTTATACCAGGCAGGTAATTATTATGTCAAAGGAATAATAAAATTCATTTGGAAAAAATGTCCTGAATATAAATACAATACATGATACTTTCTGAACAAAAAAAGTTGTATCTCCACAAATCTTTCCTCTTCAGGCTTTACATACCAGAACAATATTCAGGGATTAGGAGTAAAGAGCTGTTAATTCATTCCACTTACATTTCTATCATGAGACAAGTAATCTTTGTTGATACTATGCCCTACATGTTGTGTTGAATTTATTTAAATCTAGATCAGTCACACTTAATGCTAGACTTTCAATAGCTTTCTATTCACTGTTGAACTGGAAATAATTATAGGATGAGTCTATTTAATTAAAAACAAATAGTGCCTAAGTATCTACATCTTATTACCCTCATAAGCATATTTTGATGTTTGGCATTTGTCAATTACTAAAAACAGGAGACAACTTTACACTTGAATAGAATAATATATTTAGAAAAAATTATTGGATACATAGTACAGTTTTGCTATGCATAATATAAGCCATTGGTGCTACCTATACTTCACAATAATGTACTGCTATGAGTTTAAAAGTTAATCTCAAATTCCTTGAACTGAAAGCATAAAAAACAGAAAAGGTAAAAATACATTCAAATTGATAGTAGCTGACAAGCTTTACATGCCTTTCCATGTTAATTTACTAACTGCAGTTTGTTTTCTATTAAAACACTATATACTTCTATTAATACTAATAGCCAATAATTACTACACCTAAAAACAATGTTGAATTTCTTAATCTGCATTATTTTATCCCAACTCAACTTTTGATCACTCAAAATTTTTATGTTTTTCTCTTTCTTGGGATGTCTATTCTTCAGGTGAATATTTTACATCTTTCCAATCTCACCTGTCACACAATAAAATTACAGAAAGAACAGGAACTGTAGTGATAAAAGAAATCAGCCATGCATTTCCAAAGATAATCTAGAGCAGAAAAAGATGAATGTGGGGTGTCTAAGGGGAGAATATTTTATTTTTGAAATTTCACTTGCATATAGCACAACTTTCAGGTACTCTAAGTTTTTCCTCTTTCAGAGATTATGATCAACAATTGGGAAACAGGAATAATTAAATATATGTACATGTATTGTGCTGAAATAATAATTCATAAAGAATGAGGTCATCTTCAAAGAGAAAAATGCATCAGGATCTAAGATGATCACTTCATCAATAGAGAGACTACTACTACTATTACTACTACTACTACTAATAATAATAATAATAATGATGATGATGATGATGATGATGATGATGATGATGATGATGATGATGATGATGATGATGATGATGATGATGATGATGATAATGGCAAATACAGGACTCATGTCTTACTGGAGCAAAAACCCAGGAGCAAAAGCCTCCACAGGAACCAGTAGGGATATAAAATCTAATATAACTGACAAATAGTTGAGCTTCAGTGTGGGAAAGTTTGAGGCTTAAAAACTCCAGCGTAAAATCCTCATGGAGGCCCTAAACATGTTTTGTTTCTTCTCAAAAAGCTGGACTTAGGTTCTCACCTGGAGAGATAAGAATATGAGCAGAAATTTCATCATGACTGAAGCAAAGGGAGGGAAAAGTCACTATTTTGAAACATGATTGAGTATTCAGGTATTAAAAAGGACTGCCTTCAAAAGATACTGCTAGAGAATAACTCAGTGTGTTTCTTCCTTTTTTTCTTTGCTTTCAGAGATAGCTGACATTACAGGTATGATAACAAATGGAGGACCATTATTTCAAGGGTATACCCCCAAATACTATAACAGGATGTTAAATATACTGGCTAGTAAATTAATAAGAGAAGCAAATAAATCCATGATGTAATATTAAATGAATTAGTTATTTACTCTTACTCAAGTTCTAAATAAGTTGATTAATTTATTTTTAACTGAGGTAATACCAGGATATCCACATCAGTTATGGTCACTGTGGTGCACCTACCATGAAATCACACCTAGTTCAAACCTTAGTGTATACCATTTTAAACCAGTATAACAAGAAGGAAAAGGGGGCAGGGGGAAGGGACATTCTCAAAAATCCAAAAGAAATCAGAAAGAAAGCAAAAAATGAATGAACGAACGAACGAACGAACGAACGAATGAATGAATGAATGAATGAATGAATAAATCTAACCACCTTTGCACATAGTTTCTTGAACAATGGTTCCAGTCATGAATTGTGAATCGCTTGGGCTATGGGACTATATAGTAAACGTGATCAATGAGGAGTGCCATATGTACTGTGCTTTGTTCAGGCTAACTCACATGAGAAATGTTTCCCTGCAATGAAAGAGGACAAACTTATAGGTGAAATACAGAGAAACAAAACAAATGGTTAAATAAAATCTAACTAATACCAAAACCCATGTTTTGCCTAGAAATCTGACTGCAGAATTGATATTACCAGAAAGGAAAGGGGAGAAAAGACGTGAAGAGCAAGATGGGAAAGAGGCACAAAGGACTGGGGGAACACTATGGTGTTAGGTATGGTGTGATACTGTATCTCTAAATCATATATATCAATGCAAGCCAATGTTATCTCAATTAAAAAAATTAAAACTTAATTTCTAAATAGTGAAAAGGAAGAGGAGGACTTACCTATCATGAAAACTCAGTATCACATGGTTTTCAGATGTTCCCTAAATTAAAGGATACTACTTATAAGTATTCCAGGAACTATTTATGCCTTCCTATCCAAAATACAATGCATATATCTCTATATCTATCTATATCTATCTCTGTCTATATCTACATAGAGATATATCTCTATGTAGATATAGATATAGATCTCTATCTATATCTACATAGAGATAGATATAGATATATGATCTGCTGAAAGACCTCCTCTGCTACTCCTGCTTAAGCACCTTATCTCTCTCCCTTCCAATCTCCTTTATTCTTTCTTCTGTTATTTTACCCACAATGCTTACTGTGTCAGACATTGTGCTAAATGCACAGGTCAATAAAATGTAAAGGTCAATAAATAATGTTCCACTTTTAGATAAAATCCACAGTTCAGAATAGAGAATTCTTTAGGAAAATGTACAGGTTTATTTATTTGTATCAATGTATTAGTAATTCAGAAATAAACAGTAACTCAGCTTTCTTCATAGAGGTGATTCTTGATACTTGTGGATTTTGTTGTCTTCAATTAATATTCCTAACTGAACATATATACATAAAAAGAGAAGTTAAGAAAAATGTCGTTTATTAATAGACTAAGCATGCCCCTTCAATTAATTGTGGTCTCCTCTTTTGAGTTCGCTATAAAGACAATCAACCTACAGTTAGAATCAAGTAAAAAATTGTTGGAGATGTAAGCCCTGATAAAGATTTTTTGTTTTTATTTAAAATTTAAGTAGTGATTGCATTGTTATTTGTATGTTATAGGAATCCCAGTAATACATGAATTATGCCAATTATCTCTAATAGGGATTGCAGAGGTAGAAGCATGTAGAGGTTAAGAAATAATTTATATTGCATGAATAAACTGTTCCTCTGGATCAAACCAATAGGTTTTATGACTATATAACTACTTACAAAAATGAGTTGAATATAAGAATTGTCACAGGAACTTTACATTAAGCAAATGTTCAAACATTTTTAACTGAGAAAATAAGTTTATTACTTGAATTTTGATCATGTATAAAAATACGTAAAAGTAATATACTATTATTAACATTTTACTTTTAAGTCAAATAGTATTCTTCATTGGTGCTTTTATGAAATGGGTATATTAATCTCTTATTTTTCATGAATGTAAACTACTAGCACCATTTGCTCAAGTATGTGACTCATCCTGTAAAGTGTCTTATGTTGTGCTGAGTGACCCAGTAATCAGTAAGGCTTTTCAATTTTTCTATGCATCTGTCTCATTTTCTTTACTTTTCCTCTCCTATGTCTGATAACCGGAATTTTAAATTAAGCACTACTTCTGGGCCAGGCATGGTGGCTGGTGCCTGTAAGCTTCAGCCTATGAAGCGGCCGGGGCTAGGGATTGCGGTTCAAGTCCTGCCTGGGCCCGTAGCGTACACCCAGTCCCCAAAAAACAGCTGGGCGTGGTGGTGTGCGCCTGTAATCCCAGCTACCTAGGAAGCTGAGGCTGGGGATTGCTTGAGACTGTGGTACCCAGGGCAACGAGAGCCTGCGGTTCCACGGGCAAAAATAGCGAGACCGAGTCTCAAAAAAATAAATAAATAAATAAAATTAATCACTACTTCTCATTTGGCTCCTTCAATATTCTGGTTATACATATAACATCAAGACTGTTGGTGGCAAGAAAAAGACAGGCCCAAGTTCTTAAGAAAACCCCAGAAAATCTTTTCCACTTTGTCATAATGCTAGTCAGGTGCTTCTTCATCTCAGCAGTAACTGCTGTGTTACCTAACTTGCATTTTCATTATTCCTTATTTCAGGGAAATCTCAAAAAAAAAAAAAAAAAAGGTGGGGGGGACTCTACATTCATGTTTTGCCTAAACCTACAGTGTCATGAGTTGGAAAGACAGCTTTACTTAGTAGTAAACTTTTATATGATTATATAGTTTAGTTTTAAACTCATTACAATGTTAAGCTTCCTCAAAACACAAATTACAAAGAACTCCTATATATTCATTACCCAGATCCTCTACTTGCTTATATTTTCCCCTTCACTTGAAAAGGTAGATTAAATATTACATGTGGGTGTTGTTGCTGTTGTTGTTGTTTTTTCCTTTCACCACTAAATATTTTCATTCCACTCTCTCTTGTTTTACTGGTTTATGACAGGTCCACTATAACTTTTATTTCTCTTCTTCTTTAGCTCAAGTCCCTCCTACACCTGGCTTCATTCAAGATTTTCTTAGTTTTTCATTCTTCAGTTCAGAAAAGACAAACCAATATTTGGGGGAGGTGTTGAGAGATATTTACCCTTAGTATCCTTTGAGTCACCTGGCTTTGTGTCATCAGTTTTAGAAAGTTCTTGTATATTATGGCATCCAATTTTTTTCTATTAATTTTCCTCTTTCTGGCAAATCATATGTGTGTGTATGTAAATGACATTCTATAGAATGATACAGTAGTTTTTCATTATATTTTCTTTGTGTCTTTTAGTTTGTGTAGTTTCCATTGTCCTTCTACAGCTTACCAGTGCTTTTCTTTGCCATGTCAAATTTACTGAAATACCTCATACATCAAGAACAGTTTTGTTTTGTTTTAGAATTCTAGTACTTTATTTTGATCACTCATATTTTTCATCTCTCTTTACCAAACTTTTCTTATATGCTTTTCCCATGAAGATGCTTAACAAATTTATCATTGTGATTTCAATTCTCAAATAATTCCCAAATCTGTGTCATGTCTGAATCTGCTCCTAATCTGCCTGCTTTGTCTCCTCAGAATGAAGATGATTTTGTTTTGTTAGCTCTTCTTGTGTTTTGGCATACCTTGTAATTTGTTATGGAAAGGTAGGCCATATCAGTTGACAGAAATTGAGACAGATCTGCTTTTCATGTAAAGATGCATAGTAACCCGGCTAGGAGTGGAGTCCTTTAATACTTGCTGTTCCTATAGTTTGCAGAGATCTTAAATTATTTAAGTTCATGTTTTTGCATCTCTTCTTAACTGTGAACTTGCAGAAATACTCTTCATCAGAGACAGTCAATGTCTTGTTGCCTCTGTAGCCATCATTCACTGCATTTACCAGGGTCCTTTTGAGATGTTAGTTAAGAAAGACAAGAAGTCATTTTATAATTTTCTGGCTGAATTCTCATCTTTTAGAGGCTCTGTGTCTTTAACCTTAACAATTGTTTCTTCAATTATTTAACTATTTTCCCCACCATCACCTACTTTTTTTCCAGGCTGTGTACTTTTACTTAATTTCCTTAAAACCCTGAGAATTTTTCACTGTTTTCCCCATTTTTGGTGAGATCAGAATTGGAGAGGAACAGATCAGGAGTCAGAAATGTCCCTGTTTCTTAGTAGGGATAATCCTCTGATGAACCTTTTCCTTCATATAGTTGACTTGGTTGTGGAAATGACTTATTTCAGTGATTATAATTTCCTAGCTCTGGCACAGTCAAAAAGAGATTTTTCTTTAAAAGTATGTGAGAGTTTAGTGAGTTTCCTGCTAGTACATACAAAGAATATGATGGGGTTTCCTTAAAATCCCAGCTTCCAGAATTTTTTATCTCACATTTATCCACACTGAGCCTCCAGCAATTTACTTAAAATATAATTTCCACCAGTTTATGGCTTCTGAGGTCCTATCAATTTATGGCTTCTCTTGACTTAAGCAGATATTGGCTCTTGCTGTCTGAAATGAACAGTCTTAGGATTTTAGGGTAGCAATGAATTCTGCCATAATAGTTTTCTGATGGGTCCAACAAAACTTATTTTCAGTTTGTCCAGCTTTATCTTGTAAAGATGAAAATGATCACTTTCAGATTTTGTATATATTGGGAATAAACGTACAAGCATACTTGTCAGTCTAACTTAATACTGTATAATGCATTATATATATATATATATATATATATATATATAGGTTGGGATAATAAATACAACTATTTTTGTATGTATAATAATTCTATGACTCATTTTATCCTTTTATCATTGTTTGGGAAGGAGATGATTTCCTTTCTCTTCACTATTTCTATATCGATGTATTTATATATCAGTATGATCTTACTAATATTATTTCATGAGATATGATGAGCAAATATATATTTTGATGCTCAAGTTATTCCAGATTTGGTGAGTGTGAACTCTGTCACACTGATTTCTGAGATTTTCTGACAAGTCTCTATGATTCTTGATATTTCCTTCTTTTTTTACACAACATTATACTTCTGGATCAACTTTTATTCTCCCACTTACAAGTAGGAATCAACCATTCAGCCAAGTCATTCTACTGCTGATAGTGGAGATTAGTATTTAGATAATACTAAATACTGATCCTAAATACTGACCCATATTGCTCAAATCTAGTGTTCTCCTTTTCCATGTATATAATAAATGTTGCATTTTGGTATTGTAAGTGTAGTATGAACAAAATGTCCAGTAAAAGTATAGGCAGAAGAGTTTAAAAAACAAATGGTTAACAAGCATATGAAAAAAATGCTCAATATCACTTATAATCAGGGAAATGCAAATCAAAATCACAGTGAGGTACTTATCATACCAATAAGAAAAGTCCATATCAAAAAAAAAACCAAAAAACTGACAATAAGTGCTGGCCTGGGTGTGGAGAAAAAGGAATATTTTTATACTGCTGGTGGGGATGCAAACTGGTCCAGACACTGTAGAAGGCTGTGTGGAGGACCCTCAAACTATTGAAAACAAAGCTACTATCTGACCCACTGATCCCACGTCTAGAAATCTACCCAAAGATACAAAACACTAATTCAAAAGGATACCTAAATTCCTATGCTTATTGCAGCAATATTTATAGTAGCCAGGATATACAAACAACCCAAATGCCCCAAAACAGACAAATGAATCAAAAGTTTGTGGCATATTTACACAATGAAATGAGATTCAGCAATCAAAACAGACAAACTTATGTCATTTATAGTACCATGGATGGAGCAAGAACGAATCATGCTAGCAGAAATAAACCAGAAAGAAAAAGATAAATAGCCGATATTCTCACTCCTATGTGGAATACAGGAAAATCAGACAAAAGCACAAGAAAAAGTTAAAATTAACTGAAGCATACATCAAGGGAGAGGAAGAGAGTGTGAAAACAAGAGAAGGATGAAAACAAGAAATCAGGATGGCAGTTCATAGGTGACATGATGGTGGAAGAACTTTGAAATATACAATATTTATAAATATATATAATCAAGAGAATAAATTAAGGGGTAGGAAAAATAATTTTTAAAAAGAAAGTCTACAGCCTAGGAACATTCTGGATTGATGTAAATGTTTTTATTTAAGAAGTAGGTCAAATAGGAGTATATAGCTATTTTTAAATATACAGAAATGTACCCTTTAGTCATATATATGACCACATATAAATTATACTTTAAAAAAACCTGCAAACAAATATCAAACTGGAATTAGCAGGTTTGCCTATTACACTGGTAACAATTTAGATATCTGATTTTTTTTAATATACTGATACTAAATATCCAAATCAAGTCACATTCTCTAGAAGGAAGTTGGTAACTAATTTTTTTCACATTTCCTGTTTTATACAAACGCTAGATCATGTCTTTAAGATTTCTTGATTAACAAAATTTTGCTATACATACTCTACTAAATAACAAATTTAAATCATTGAGATCCGATATTAAGATATTAAACATGATTAATCCCATAAATGTAAAACCTGATCTTTTCTTTCTCATTTCCCCCAATTTAATGTGATATATTATCATTACCATTATTCTGACAAGATTTCAATAAAATTTGAAATACAGTTTTACTTTGACTTTGTAAGATAAATTGTATAGTTTATGGACTACTTTCTTTTAGAGTGGGATTTTGTGATTTCTGTTCAAATCTTTAAGCAATATGATTCACTTCTTTAAAAACAGAAATATTCCAACTAGGGATGATATTGTTATAGCTAAAATTCAGTTTCTCATAGATTCAAAATATAGGCTGTCATATAATATGTCTGCTTGAATGTTTCAGGTAATCAAAAATTTTGAAATGGAACCCATGCACAACAATCTATCCAAATGCTTGACATGTGGAGAGATATTAATAAGCAAATTTTACTATTAATTTAGGTATTTTGGCTCAATAGCTATCCAGCCAACAATTGGAGAAAACATTAGGAGCCATGTATAATTATTTCTCAGAAGTACTTAACTTTGCTGTACTCATACTGAATTTATCAATTTGTTTTGACATTGGGTTGACACAGCCTTAGGCTGTTTTTACTTTTTCTTATAAAATAGACAGTGCTACAATAAAGGAATATAGCTGGTATTTTAGTTCTAGATACAAAGATAAAGTGCTTTTCATACTTGGATGCATTCCCTCCTCCCCAAAATATGCACTCCTACAATTTATCCCATGATAACTTTATTGTAAGCTGAGAGGTTAAAATGTAATGGGATTGGGTGTTCATATGACTTGCTGGCAGCAACCTTGAAAATTTTATTTGTTAGAAATGACTTACTTAGACATGGTAATCTACAACAAAGATTTAGAATCTTTATCTTCCAACATCATCCTTTCAGAAAAACCTACTTCCAGGGACAAAATTGGAAGTGACTGTAAAATGGTGAAAGTTATTTAATCTTAGAAATTTGACTTATTTTCTTCATTAGTTTTCCAGAATTCTTATTTAGTTTTACATTATAGTCACTTATTTCTCTAAAAAAAAAAAACAAAACTCATATTTATAACGATAGTTCAGACCACTAAGTTATTGTTTGTATATGCAAAAGCTTTGTCATTTAGAGACTTGGTTGTCACCTCAAAAGCTTTATACAAAATACAATTCTTCCATATCATTCTCCAATGCACTTTTGCTTCTCAGTTAACCCAATTCTGTCAATGAGATTTTTTTCCAAATGACTTTCTATATTCCATGTCTAAAAATTTGGTTATAATACACATATATTTCTTTTAAAAAATGTTTTTCTTTTGTTCATTATACTACTGAATCCTGTTAACTCTTTCAACTAAGCTTGAATTTCTTTTCCATGTGTTACATGTTGTAAGACCATCACTGCTATCTATGTAGGTAACTGGAACATTCTAGAGTTGCTACCTTTTCTTCTGTCCTAACTACACTACTGAATAATTTAATCCACAATGGGTTGGACTCTTAGAACAATTATTTTTTTTAATCACAAAATTCCAAAAAATTATTGAATGTCTAATATCATCAGTTAAGAAGCCATCTAATATTTTTATGAAATCTTTAAATAGTTGCAAATAATGTTTATCTCCTTGTGATAACCCTGTATTAAGCACTTCTTAAGTGTATCCAAGAAATTCAAATACTGCAACAATTTGATAAAATCATTATCAATTAAAATATGTGAGTAACTTTTCCATTTATGGTTCAGAACTCCTGGCGCCAGGTCCCTGTTTGCTGCTTCCATTCAGCCAACCCACAACTCAGCTACAGGGTGTGGCTCAGAGCAGACATTAGCTGTTGCCCTTCCCCTACTATGTGACACCCTCACTCCCCTCCCCCTCCTATACAATAAACACTCTTGCTTGAATCTTTGATTGGGCTTCTCCTGGAATTTCTACTATCATTTATATATAAAGTCAGACAAAAAACTTTAACATTAATTGTAGGATATTTTGCACCCACCACATTCCGAGAGGAAAAGGTATGGATAAACAATTTTCCTGAGCTTTTATATAGTATTCTCTGGTCAATTTGAATGAATATAAGATACTAGCTTTTCCTTGCTTGAATATTTTTAAATGTATTATTCCATTGCTTTATGTTATTAAGGATTGTACAAAAATTCTTGACTGCAAACTCATTTTCTTTCCCTTATATATTCCTTTATATTCCCTTTATTAAAAATATCTAAATAGATATTTTATTGCCCTTCCAATCAAAAGCTAAAACTTTGGGTTAGATGTCTATCTGTGGTCATTCTGTGTTGATTTTCTCTTATATAAACAATGGCATTATAATGCTATGTTTACAGGAATTAGCTTTCTTTTAATTTTTTAAAAATATATTTCTGCTTTGTTGGTTTGCTTTGTAGGGATTTTTATTTTAAGTATCTTGAAATGTCTTGTTTATGTATATCTAATACTTATGCTTGCATTCACTTAATTCATTTATCTAATTAACGGTTTAAAACTATGTTTCTCATTTTTTATGACATTATTCATGATCACTTATATTTCTTCCAATTGAGTCTTTAAATAAGAGATTATACTTATAAGTATTTCCTGTCAATATTTTTCATATATTTTTCTACCTACCTTATTTTTTTTTTTTTGGTGTATCTGTTAAGCTGTTCTTTTCCAGTGTCTATTATTTTGGGATTAATCTTTAACTCAGCTATAAAATTATATGATATCTTTTACATAGGTCTTTATGCTACACTTTCGTTTAATACTTCATTAAATGTTAATCTGTTTCTAGTTCTTTCTTTTTCTATAGCTATTTACGTGGAATTCAAACATGATTCTTTTGGTTGTTAATTTTTAGGTTTGATAATGTTTCTGTAATTTTAGAAGGTGACCATGGACATATGCTTTTTCCTTCTCTTAGCCTTATAAAATAATCAAACATGCTTACACTCATTTTGAGGTATCCCTCTCCTTATCTCTAACCTTTTTGTTTTTTCTAGTGTATTTTAATCATGACTTTGACACACTCCTTAAAGTACGATTTCTCCTGACCTTAGGTTTCCCAGGGGTCAGTTAATTTTAGCTCTTTCTTCTGACATCCATTGCTTTCCATTCTTTGTTGTCCTCATTAAGTGTAAAGGGAAAAATTATAATAGAACTTCCTCATAGAGTTCAAGTTATGAAGATAAAATAAATTTAACAAATTATCACAATTTGAACACACACATATTAAACACATATGGAATTGGAACATACCACTGTGCAAATTTGCTAATACTACCTGTAAAATATGTTGTGTGCTGCTTTAGTTCTTGTGAAGGCAAAGGAGTAAAAGTGCCAAGTTAGAAATGAAAATAAACACTACAAAATGCATTGTATGGGTTTATTGACAAAATAATATTTTTGAAGAAAAATATTTGGGTAAATAAAAGAAGTCTACTATATTGTGTGTTGCCTCTTTCTAGATTCATCATGTTTATCTCCTAAAATGATAGGTACTCTTGTGGATTGCTGTCTCGCATTTTCTAATTGAAAAGAAATAATCAAGTCTATATCAGCCATGTGAAATGCATGATGATAGATATAATCTTTCTGAGAAATATAGGTTATGAAAAAGGAGCTTGTTTAGATATTAAGACTAGAAAGTAAACACAATTTTTTAAGATAACAATGTTCAATGACATTTCCAGGAAAAAATAGAACTAGCATTTAGAAGGGACACAATACTTTTGAATTGTTCATTATAAAGCTATTTTATTAATTGACATACAGTGAGTGATGTTTCTTTTTAAAGAAAACTGAAATTTATGTTGTATTATGCTTTATGCTCTCAGTTCTTTCTTTTTTATATGCATTTCTAGTAAGCATCATCAAGCATTTAACTACAGTTCAGTCACAGACATTCTTTGAATTTAAAGTCTGATTTACTTTTCACTGTTTCAGATTCTCTATGAACACTGACTGACAAATAAGCACAGAATTTAAACAAAACCCACTCCCCTTATTCTATCAACAAAGACCTCTCTGCAACTCTGATGACTGCAAATTGATATCTTAAGTAATACTGCCAAGTGTCAAAATGAAATTTTATCAAGAGCTCTCATTTCCAAAATAAGCTTGATGACAGTTAGAAACATGCTTACATCTCCTAAGAACTAAGTAATATCCCAGTTCGCTAAACAACCATCTGGCAAACATGAGATACTAGGGAAATCTGACTTTAACCCTGAGGCCAGCTTAATTCACAGATGCTGAATAGTTGCTATATGATTGGTACCAAGTACATAGCTACTTGGAAATTCAGCTATGAAAATACTCAGATGTACTTGACAAAAATCCAGATTTCATCATCAAAATACAAAACCAGAGATTCAAACTGTAAATTGCACTAGAACAAATGGTACAGTCCTTTGGTGGCATGAAGGATTTGGCACTTCTCTAGAGACCAAGGAGAATGTATTTGGCTTAAATATATCAGTATTTAATGTAATGACTAATGACTAAGGTAGAGTCTAACTTTAATCTAATTTTGTCTTAACATTTTATCATCATTAACTTGATAAATATCTTTGAAAATAATTTCATTATCCCAGATTTCAGTTACTTAGCCTATAAAATAGACTTTTATATATAAAGTACAATATAACTCTTTAAATCACAAGCAATTTTTATTTTGCAAAAAGTAGTACTATAGAAGCAAAAAAGGAAAATATTGAAATGATTACAGAAATGTTAGTAATGCCTATAATTACATATTCTTTAAAAGCAGTGTATTTGGACAAGGAGAAAATGATATAAACCTGGTAAACCTTTAAAATCACCTAGATGAACCTCATCCTCCATAAAAAAGAATCCAATACTTAAAATGAAAAAGAATACTCTAAATCAATGTTAAATAATTGGGGAGAAAATGCAAAAAAGATATAAAAAGTGATATGCATTGAGGGGTTAAAGAGTGATTTTTCATCATTGTTGTTGATGAAGTATTGGATAACAAGTGCTAAAGGAATAGTTTTACTCAAACTCATCCTACTCCAAGTCATCATGACTTTATGTTCTGACTAAGAGTTTGAAGGTAAAGTTTTCCACTAATTGCCTGTCTTGTGTCCTCTGCATATTTACTGGATAAGAATTGGTAGGACAGATGTTTCTTTAAGGATTCAAGATTCTATTACGTCTCTGAAGGTACATATAAAAATAGTATAGTATGATTTAACCTGATTTACAACCATTGAAATTTAGAGAGGAAAAGGTCATTGTAGGATGTTGGGCTCTAGTTTAAACCATTAACCTACTTACGGGAAATTGCTTCATACCAGAACAATCTCATTTATTCTAAATACTGATTCTTGGAAATGCCACTTACTAATTCTATGATATAAATTAGTCATATGGAATACCAAGCTGATATTTAAACAAATCATTTCAAGATGATTATCCATTATGACTAACTGGTGAACTTTCTTAATATAAAAAAAATCTAACTGGAGACATAATAATAGAATTAATAATCCAACATAATAATCACCTAATAGGTGGGCTAGAAAGATACTGACAAGAAAGAATTCATTTACCATTAAATATAGTGAAGTTTCATGGTACTATTAACTTCTTTTGTGATCTGCTCTGGAAGATTTTATAATTTATTTAAACCCAAGTACCTAAGTGCTGGTATGTGGATTATGACTGTTTAGAGGTTTATGAAATCCCTGAATAGTTTATATGGTTACCCAAAAAGGGCTTTGGGGCCAAGATGTACTTTAGGTTGACATTTTATGTAGTCATTTATATTCTAATAAAATAGTCTACAAAGTATGTAACAGACCAGAAAGAAATGACTTTTTTTTGTAATAACATCCTTTTTATCTCTTATGCATTTAACCTCACAGGTTACTCAGTTTGTCATGGCAATAAACAGTTTCCACCTCTTGCTATGCATGTTATGTGGGCGCTTACAAAGGGCAAAAAACTGAACAAACAAGAATAAATGAATGAAAGTGAGGATTTCTATAAAAAGGTTGAGAATTGAGGAGAATTGGAAAATAGATATAATTTATGGTATCATTTCACGATACATGCTTCATGTAACATTAATTCTACAAAATACTTTTATTACAAAGCTTGAAAAAATGCCATGTTCAAATAAGTATGGAAAATCTTCATAGGCTAACATATTCTAAGACATATTTGTCTATTTTATGCAAATGAAGAGGAAAAACCTTATTTAACTGCTTCACTATGAGGTTCCCAAGTGTATTTTGAGTATAGGAATCTTTTAATTGCTTAATTCTATTATCAGCTTCTCAGATCATAGTCCGGTAGTTCACAGTTTCACAAACATAGTTTGCGTTAGAGTGAAGTATTGATTCATTTTCAGATTGATTTTCCCAGGCATACCTTCTTTATTAGTAAAACAGAAATTCTAGTCACTCCAAGAGATAAACAGCAGTTTCTTGGTTTGGGTCAACATTTAAGCTTAATTATAGGACACTGACAGACACATTTTGCTTTCCTGGTACCAAATCTACTGTCAGATACAGTGCAGTTGTTATCCATGGCTCTTACTTTCTTCCTGTGCTGCAGAGGTCTTGTTATTAAGAGACGGAAACATGGCTCACCTAGAAATGAAGGTGACAAAAGAACTTTTAACTGTGAAATCTAAATGTCTGTGAATTTACCAATGGTGTAAAGAAGTGTTTCAACAATCTTATTCATTTTTCAGGGAAGAAACTGTAATGTGTGACCTCAAGTCATAAACTTCAGATCTCATTTGGATTAAAAAGAAAATAAAAAGTATTTCCCTTCAGTTCTTTGAATAGAGATAAGAAAAGCAACTTAGTATAATATTTAAACAAAGCCTCATTTTTTGTAGCTCTTATGTTGATTCTTAATTTAACTATGTGATCTGTTCTCAGACAGGGGTAGGATAATCTTGTTGAATAATGCAAGTAAAAAAAGGCTATTAAAACCATGTTTTTTTTCACATGAGCAGCTGTGGGACTGCTTTCATGGCAAGACTAGATGGGTAGTCCCTGGCAAAGTTACAGTCTAAAAGAAAAGGCAAATTTAATGGAAATAAATAAGTAAAAATAGATATGTACATAAAATCAAAGAAAAGGTCTAAGTATTAAATAATTTAAGCCATTCCTATATGTGATTAAAAAAAGAGGAATAATCATTCAGATGAAAAAATGCCATATATTGTATATCAAGAAATAATCAAAATTCAAAAAATAATAAAAAGAATATATTTGTGTACAAAAGAAAGGTGTTTATACTACATTCCCAATAAGCTATTATGAATTTCTCTTTAGGAAAAAGGACAACTTGAGTTACCTAGTTTTGTTATTATTAGCACTGTTGTGAGAACTATAGCCTCCCGGTCTCTTATTAAATGACTTCTCAAATTTACTCAGGTCAAGACCATTAATTCACATCTGTCCTATTCAACAAGAACTGGAATTTCCATTATTCTTACTTAATAAGTGGAACACTAATCTTGACTGGTCAATTTCTAAAAACCCTGTGGAGTAGAATGCCTCCAGAACATGGATGATGTCTTCAAAGCATCATAGAATGATCTATGAGCATCAGAATTCTAAGCAGAAAGCTAACATTACACCCGCTGATGCCTGCTACATGGCTTCTCACTTCATAACATGATTAGTGAAGGGTTTTTATCTGTGATGAGCTTTTTAGAATCTAATCCCCATCCATTGTTCTCCTTACTGCAGCATGAACATAATTTCCATGACTCCCAAAGTTTCACTGATGGTGGAGTTACATCTTGTAAAGTTGTTTCATCTGTTCCCAAAGTGAGTTTTGCTTGGTCATGTCAAGTAGCTCATTCTTCTCAGTAAGTGATACAAATGAACTTTGAAAACATAGTTGACTTGACCCAAAGTCATGTGAAATAATCATAGAGGTGATTCCCTATTCTGTTATCCAATTATTTTTAGAAGAAAAGTGAATCTGTATCATTTCATTGATAGAATTAATTTTCAAGAAGTCTCCATTTATTTTAATAATATTGTTACTAGGGGAACATTGGTTCACAACCATTGTATATAATTTAGACATGTAAGCTTCAGTTCTGGAATCGGATTTTGGTTACATGTAGGGTGTGGACATAGATCAACACATAGGTCTTAGATTAAGGAACACCTTTATCTTTCTAATCCTCCCTGGCACACTAGAGACTGTTACTGACAAGTTTCTTATCTGTGACAAAAGCTTCCTAACCTCTTAGGAATGTTCCACCCAAGAGACATATGACTGAATGATAATGGAGCTTACCCTGCACAAGTAGTTTTCCTGTTTTCATAAAGTATCCCCATCCTCCTCATGTCTACATGCTATATGTCTTGGGATTCTGGGTTTTTGCCTGCCTCATTACCTCATTGTAACCATTCTTTTCCAAGGTATAAAAGGGTCTTCAAAGCCACAGTAAAGTGGATCTGGACATGCTCCCAGATCCCTGGTCTGAGAGCGGGCTTCACAAGTTGCTAAGAAACTCTTCCATCTCATTCTCCTTCTTTTCTGTGCACAACTCAGAAGAGCCAGTTATGGCTAAGTTTTTTCTATTCATTTGTTTTGCTTCTTTTAATTTCACAAGTAAGAAGTCATTTTTAGATAAAGGATAACAGCATTGTTTTTCCATAGAATGCTGTTTTCCTTAGTATGAAATAAATAAGCACGACATGGTAGTGGCTCTGACTGAAATATAGTACCCAAATCCTATCCTATCAATATAAATGAGACTTTCTGGGCTTTGACAGATATTTCTCCCATCTTTCCCTTATTTCTGCAATGTGGTTTGTTGTGACAAGGAACTCTCCATAGTTCACTTGTTATCTAAATATGTAGAACTGAAAGTTAGTTTTAAAACCGCAGATCACCAATCTTTTCCCCCAGCACTCTTAACACCAGTTCTCTGAGAACTGTGTCTTCAAATTGTTTAGTCGAAACCTTAAATGGCATAGAGGCTGAAAATGGTATTTCAGATTCTATAAAGGAATAAGAATCAAGGGTAGGCTGATTAGAAGTATTCAGTGACATATAAGTACAACAATGGCCTTAAAATGACCACTGAGAATCCGAGAGCTAAGAAGTAGGCTGAAAATGTGCAGGTGCCCTTTTGCTGAGAGAACCTTGGTTCCTTTGCTATATTTCATAACAGTACAAATAGAACAAAGAAAGATAACCATGTACATCAAATGTGTAACCAGTTCAGAGGATAAAAGGTTAATTAATAGCAGAGATGGCTGGGTCACACTGAAATTCAGGAAAAAGATTTTCTAAAGGACACACTGAAAAGCAAAGCATAAAAGAATTAAAAGGACAGTGGACACATATAGTGGCAAGAAGAAATTTTGTTATGTCACAGTTTAAACTTCTAAAGAAGTACTAAGATGTAACCACAAAAATACACACAGATATTGCTAACCCCAGAGTTCCGACTTGTACTAGGTTGTACTAGGGAACTAGTACTAGTCTAGAAATGAGAAGTATTTGTTAAAATTTTATTAATTGCTCAAGTTCAGGTGGATTTGGGGACAATTGTAGGCAAAGGTATCTTCATTGTTTTCTCCCTTGTAGGCTGTCAATTCAAAGTGTACCCATCTATTTAAAGGTTAGTTTTACTTCTGCATTTGTCTGAGATATTTTTGATTCAGAGCTTTTAGTCTTTTAACAATGGTTTTCTTACATCTGTGAGGTGTGATATTTTTATGATAAAAACCTACTGAAATACTTTTTTGAGTATTTTCCCATTACTTTTAGATTCATAAAACTATCCAGCCCTACATATTTTATTTTACAATAACTATACAATATAAAACATAGCTAATATTAATACCTCATTATGGTATTGTTATGAATTCATTTTAAATGTTATTTATGTTTGTTTTTGTCTTCATTTGAAAACTGATTTGATTCATAAACTAGTTTATTCTTATTTTCTTATGAACCAAATACTAAGGACTAGAAGAAAATTATATAGGAAAGAGTATCACCAATTTTAGGGAAAAAGTATGAAAAAGACATTTGAGTAATATATTAATATAATTCTTAAGGGCAGCGATTTCTTCAAAGTCATTACAAGCACAGTAGCTTTTAAAATTATGCATGTGACAAAAAGAACAGGAGAAATGATGCATCTGCACTGCTAAGCCACAGCCTAAGAATAGAAAATTGTCAAAATTACATCATTTTTCTTTTCCATATAATATATATATATATATAGTAAAACATTACAGGAACATATAATGCCAAAGAAAATGTCCAAGTCTTTTAGCATTACAACATACTTGTTAAATTATGCTATATTCCATTATAAAATTGAAAACTACGTAGCTATGGGTATGAAATGTGTACAGCCAAGCCTCTTAAATTAGTTACAATTTATAAACTACAAATATATCTGGAAGGACTTTTAGAATAATAAGACTTTATTCCCATTTCCTCACAGAAGGAAAGAGATAGTAGGGCGGTAGTAATTGTCTATAAATTATTAAAGGTAATAAAAATCATGAAAGGGTTAGCACAAGCATGTTTGACTTTAAAGAGATAACAGAAATTGACCTGACACAATTGTTCATGGGATTCTGTTTAATTTGTTTAACTATTTACAGGATCTTGAGGGTATTGATTATTAATATTGATATAGAATAATAAGCTTCAAAATCATCCCCATTGGAGAAAAAAAATTAAAAAATATCATAAAAGCAAAAAAATCTGAATACTAGACTTAGGATTGTACCATGTTGACTGTATAAGCTGTTATTAAATTACTCATGTATATCAGTATAAAATGATGATTGCAATAATAATAATAATAAACATCTGGTATTCACTAAACATTACCTTGACCATTTTAAATATATTATCTCATTTCATCTTCATAAAAGTCCTATAAAGAAGACATTACCAAATTCTCCCAAACTCATTTATTTAGATTTTATATATTTTAGACTAAAAATGTCTAAAGCTGTAGAAATATTGTATGGCAAAACCAAACATAAACCCATTTTTTCTGAATTTATTATGATATATAGTATCTATCACTTCTATAAACATCTTTGTTATATGTATTAAAATTATAATTTTTAAAAAGCAAGAGAATAATCTTATATTTCAGGATAGTAGCTATCAGGGAGGCAGAAGAAAGAGTGCAATGTTTTGTTTGTTTCTTAAATTGGGCAATAAATTCCTATGTCTTTGTTCTATATTAATTATCAATATATGACATGTATTATTGACATATATTGCAAATAATAAAAGAAAATCATTTCTTTTATATATATATATAGTAAAACATTACAGGAACATATAATGCCAAAGAAATTTTATACAAAATTTTCTTAATTTAAAAATCCATTCAGATACTATAAAATATACATTGGCAATTATTTGGAATAACCCAAAAGCTTGTATTCATTTTTTTCTGTCTTTAGAGGGCAAATAAATAATGTTATTTTCAAAACATTAATTTTAGTCAGATTTATTTATTTATGAATTTATTACTTCACTATGACAAACCTAATAGCAAACATTTGATTGCTGTTTGTTTTTACAGTTACTTTTGAAAAAAAAAATAAGATTTGAGGTTGGATTTGATTTTTATTCTTACCATACATATTGCAAAATAAAACTTTGCTTATAATATTTTGTTCACTTTCTGCTTGAACATTTAGGCATAACATTTTCATTGAATTGACAACAAAAAGACCACTCATATTCTCTATACTAGCATTCAAATGACTTATTTTGTCAGCAGGTACAAAGGCAGACACACACATACACACACAAGCACATGCACACACATTCACTTAGGGAGAATGCTTTAACACAGAATATAAGGTAATATTCGTGCATAAGAAAAAGTATTGAATGGACTTACTTCATAACTCTTGTTAACTAGTTCTGGACACAAATATGGTATGTAGTAAAATATACACTATTGACCTATAGGAAATTCTTTTCCCAAATGGGTTATTTACATAAACATTTAAGTATGATAAAATAGTTAGCTCTTCTCTTTTAGTGAACTTTCAACGCTCATGACTAGAGACTATAAAGTCTTATATTTAATATAAATGCACATTAAAGTATACTTTCTAGAAGATGAAAAAAGTCCTTAGATTTCACTATTAGCTAGATTCATCTCAGATAGTAATATATGTATATTTTTAAATATAAAACAGATATTTTAGAAATTCCAAAACAAACTCATTGGTAATTAGTTAAATGTTAAATGAAGCAAAAATAAATTTATAAATATAACTTTAATTTAAAGTGTTGCAAATTCTCACTAGGTGGACAAGAACTTTATATATTTCCCTTTACATATTTTAGCATAATTAAAGAACATTCATATATTCACATCTACTTAATTTTTCAGGAATTCTGGAAGAAAACAGAACAATTTAATAGTTATATTGATATTTTATTTATTACTATAAGTTCTTTGTAAAATTTATGATGTTTAGAAAAACTAGTCTCAATAAATGTATTGAACTATGAATATTAACTTCAAATTTATGTGCTAATTGAAAAACTATTTCCCTTTCCATGCCTTGCACTTTCTACCTGACTTGTATATCAAGCAGCATTTTCATAAACAACTCAAGGAGAGAACATACTGCCTTGTATTTTGTAAGTAATTGAAATTTTCCTCTTTTGTGTACTTACAACATATGAGTTTTCTGATTTTAAGATATAAGTCCTTCATAATGTTTCATGACATTTAAAAATTTCTGATACCATAGGATCACTAATTATCTGCATGTTATGAAATCTACTACCTTCTTTCATCCTATTTGCATCAGGAAATTATGGAGCTTATAGCTTTTAATTTTCAAACTAATCAATATTTATTTATTTAGTAATACTGCATTAGGATATTATAGAAATTCAGATGTACATCATTGTTAATCGATGTATCTAAATACTACATTAAGTTTAGAGTTTTAGCAGTGAACTATACTTTCAGTTTGAACCACTGTCAGTTTCCCATATTTAATTTGTCCATATACTCTTATAAAGCAAAGCAGAGGTTTCCACATATCTTCAAATGCCTTATATACTATTTCCCCCACATATCAGATTGTCTTTGACTCTGAGATTTAGTAATTTCATGTAATAATTAATAAAATAAAATAAAAGACTTTCTATAGATTTCCACCACCCAGTATGGTATTCACATGCTGCAAAAACTATCTAAATTAAATTTTAAGTTAGCTACAATTTTGTTCCTCAGTTGCACTAAGCACATTTTAAATGCTCCACATCCACATGAGACATGCGACAACCACAGTAGACTATGCAGAATCATTTTCATAATTTAATTAAAAACAATAAAAAGGAGAATGATGGTAAAAATAAAATTTGTATATGTATACTTTTAGCATGGAATAGAATTAGTATTCAGTTTATACTCTGTTTTTTGAAACTGTGTCAGCAAAAGCAAAGTAGCATGCATATCTAGAAAATGTGGAATTGTCATAACTCACACAAATCATTGGAAAGACATTAGCGATCCCAAAGTATCCTTTGGTAAAGCACAGAATGTTGAGTGCCATAGTACAGATGTAATTCAAGCCTCTGTCATTAAGTGAGGTAAATATAATCAAATTATTGGAAAGGATGAGACAGATAGAGGGGACTTTGCTTTTTCATTCTTACCATTTTTTTCTAGTCACATCACAGCTTCTCCATTACTTTCCCCCAACCCCACCTCCAAATTATCCATAATACAGGAAATGAAACAATGCCAAAATTCAAGCATGCAAAATCAGAGCTACTTGTTACAAATTAAGGGGTAACGAGAATAACATTTGATCCATTTTATTGTGGTAGGGTAGGAGAAAAGCCAGACAATGAATTGTTCAATAGGTTATTCTGCCACATTGAATTCTTAGTAAATCACTCTATGACATTAATAACGTTTTACTTTAATCCTCCACTGAATGCATAGTAGGTATGTACTTGGTGAAAGGCACAGGGCAGAGAAAATGAAAGATAAACTGTGTCTGGTTCAGTGAAATAAACAGCAATAGCATTCCCATATGTACTATAGAATAATGAAGCAAGGTATTCATAAAAGACAATGGGTAGTAACTATATATTCAGAACTAATAGAATGACCATCAAAACTTAGTCTTTATCAACACAGTCACACAACATTGACCCTCAATTATGCATTTACATTAATATGCTACTTTGTGGTTATTTATGTGTATGGAATTAAATTTTTTGTAATTTAGAGAAATAATTTTCCTTATATAACTCTTGTTATGTTTGCTTTTCACAAGGCCCATTACCTGACAATCATAGATTATAGAAAATTTCTAGCCACCTGGGTAAATTAGTGAGCTATATTACAATATGTAGGTCTTTTCCTTTCTTTTGGAAATTTTGAATACAATAGACAGCAAATCTGTCCACGTTATAAAACAGTGATGAAGCTGCTAAAGTTCTTTCCATGACCTTTTACTAAGAGGAGCTGTAACTAAATTCACATTTCAACCTTCACTCCATCAATCTAGTCACACAGTAGAATATGAAAACCCTGGGAGAAAGAAAATGAATTTGCAGCAACTAGATGTTGCTTCCCAGGATAACTGAGGGGACTTCAGCCTCAGTTATACTATGGATGTTCACAAAATGGGTAGTGGACATTGATCATTTCAGGTCAAATGTCTCAGAAGTTGTAGCAATTAATAGGCTTTTACCCAAAAGTACCACTGCAGGGCAATTGGGCAGTAATATTCTAAAGAAACTGACATTTGTCCTCAGTAGTTCAGAAACATATATGCAGATAGCACTTGCTGCTTACTTTAAAATGAGGAATTTTGAAGACCAGTAATTTACTGAATGAACTTTGGTTAGGAGAAGGACACGCAGAGAAGTAGACCTAGGTAGGGAGTGAGTGTAGGAAGAGGCACTTTCTGTGTCAAGTCAAGACACAGTGTAGGGTGACTTCAAGGGAGGTTACTGAACAAAAAAAATCCCATTGAGACATCCCATAAGATTCTTGCTACATCATTGTGCCTTTGATGTACACTGTATTACAAAATTAGCATAGTCATAGCCATGCTAATAAGATCCTTTTGGTGGAGGCACAGAGAATGCCAAAAGTTGTTCTTTAACATTCTCCCTCCATTTTGACTAGTATCAGAATATTCACAATAAGGTAGTGATAATCTACAGCATTCCAAACATTTTTGAGGACTTAATTAAATAAATTTGGTCTGGATAAAAAAAATATATATGTTCATATAAAAGGTTGCTTCATATTAAAATAATGTGGATATATGTGAAAACAAAAAGAATTTCAAAATCTATGATTATAAAGAACTATTTCATGATTAATATCCTTTTGCATTTTCTTACCAATTTTAAAGCTGTGTCTATTTATATTTTCTAGAGATTTAGGTAATTGTTTCCTGTAATCAAACAAAAATGTTTATCATTCAAAATGATTAAAATTTGGAAATAAGTTTGGAGAATTTTGAGTTTCATATCAGTTATGTAGATTGTTGCTTATATTTTGAGGTTCACTTTTAAAATTCAATTTATTTTCTTATATCATTGCTAATTTTCGTACATTATTTGATGTGGAATATAGATGAATGGAACAAAGAATCAGGAAATGGACAAAACTTGAAAGATGACCATAGATCTGAAGCATTCAGCAAGGGAGGGGGAGAGAAAAAGATCAAATCAGGTGAGAGAAGAGCACATGGGACTATGATATTGAATCAAATCCACTTTTTGATATTTAAAGCGCAGACCTAATATTCTTTTTTTTTAGGTTGAATTTTGTATTTTTCATGATTAATAATTCTGATAAATCTATAAATTTAGTTTGTTTATATTTCTAATAATAACCCTATAGTTTTGCAGTCTAATGAATTTTCATTATCAACCTAAATAATTTTCTGATATAAATAATTTAGTTTTAGTTCATGATTAAGATCTGTGCAGGTTTTACAATTTTTGAAGATAGTAATATTTTTTCTAATTGTTCAGTATCTACATAGTTTAATGCCTCGTTTTCCTATAACAAACACACTGAATTAATATACAGAGAATTTAAGAGTATCACAAGCAGATGATAGTTATATAACATAAAAAGACAGAAAGTAAATACCCAGAGACTATTAGTTTCTTAAAAACTGAAGTTTTTCATAAAGGAGAAATGTCAGTTCAACTTAAAATATCTTTACAGGCCTCTGTAGATTTTATAAATTTGGTCTGTGACATTTTAGAGTATTTCCTAGTTCAATAGTCACACACTTTGACAAGGCTTCCTGGTGTAAGTAATAATAAAATGGCTATGGTGTGTCTCTGGTATCTGTGGGGAATCATTCCTACATCCAGATTTACTAGAAGGCCTGTTGAGTTCCCCAGTATTATTTAGGAGTGACTCAATGTATATCTATTATTACTCACAATTTTATTTTTAGAGGCTATTGAGTTAAACTACAGGAGGGACATGGGATGAGCTATCCTAGCAGAAAATCCAAGATTTGGCACTACTGTTGAATAAATTGTCAAAATTAAATGTTGTTCTTAAAGAGCAATAAATAGACCAAACTTATTTGTCAAGCTAAAAGAGCTTGAAAATGGTTTTTACCAGGGTTTATGGTTGTATTTAGGAAAATGATTTATAAGTATAGTCATCAATGTGTACACCTAAAAAGGAATAAAATGTTTATGGTACGTGGCATCAGAAAGTACCTACTGACAAAATTAAAATTCATTTGATGTATATAAAATTCATATCATAGTTTAATACAAAGTGTGTATTAAAATTCTTACTTATTGCCAATTCTCCCAAACAAGATGGGTGTTATACAATTTATTTTGCATTTATTGTTTTTATGAATGCTCTAAATTAGGATATTTTGGGGTGATTTTTTACTGATATTGGTAAAATAAAGAATATGGAACTGCCCTTAACAACATTTAAAACAATGCAGATATGTACACAAAAATAGGATTAGATAAAAGCAGTCTCCCAGATCCTGCTAACTGTAACTCACTTTGAGTTCTTTCCCATTTGGGAGATATGTTACCCTATTTTTTACTTCTGTTAAACTGAACTATGCCTACTCCATTGTATTGTCTCCCACTTTTAAGATGGCTACTGCTTCCCTTCTCCTGCAGACAGGGTAAGCCAAGAACACATGGGTGATATGACAATTTGCCTGGTTTCACTCATTTGAGTTTTTATCATAAATTGTTAAAGTTGAAACTTTCAAAGTAGAAGATTGAAAGTAGAATACTTTCCCCTCTATTTTACAAATGAACCAACTTCTCCTAGATTACTTGTTCCAAAGAATTATCATAAAAATGTAGATCATACTAGTATAGTATCTTAGTATCTTTATTCAGAAGGCCAGTGCTAAATAAACGTAGACATACAGTTTCACATGACTTTATAAGTATCAGAATAAATTTGTACAAAACACACCATATGCTTATATCCCCAAAGGCAAAGCTCTCTGAACAGAGCAGTTCAGCCAAAAGTGTGGATAAAAATAATTGTAGACTGTCTTCTTAGCTAACATTTAGTAATTTAAAAAAAATGAATTAAAAAGGATTTGACTATTCCAGCTAATTTTGTTACTGAAGAGAAATCTCAGGTCTTGGCTCTTCAAGTAATATCAAACAGACCAATGCAAAGTAACAGTCATGTTTACTGCAATTTGTCTATAGTGCAGATTTTTGCAAAAGGAGTCAAGAGATACTTCCCTGTTTTTAAGACAACAGAATGAAGATAATAAAAATGAGGTTACATTTTAAAATAATGAAGCTAAGAAGTTCTATAACTGATTTAAATGATACAATAAAGGACCATAGCGGACAAAAGAAGCAATTTAGAGAACTAATGAACTTGAAAACACAATGATGTGGAACATGAGAATAGAATAAGGTAAAATGAAAGCAGTGCAAGAGCACTCTGAGACAATAAGAAATTACATCCATATCATGGGAATCCCAGAAAGATAAGAAAAAGAGAACGGTATAGAAAAACTATAAAGGATCACTGAAAACAATCTCACTCTGGAAAAATGAAGCAGAAGTTGTAATCCAAGTGCCCAAAAGAGTTTCAAAGAAAAGAATATCAGATAGATATACACCAAGAAACACAATAATGAAGAACCAACAATAAGGACAAGACACTAAGAGAATACCAATAAGACACTCAGCAGAATTTTCTAGTGAAACATCACAAGATAGAAGGGATTAGAAAGAGATGGTCAAGTATTTAAACAGATTGTCAGCCCAGGATTCTTTACGCAAAAAGATTAACAATCAATATAAGAGGAAGAATAAGTCACTGAAAAGTTAAAAGACTTTCTTAATGACAGTCATATAAAGAAGTCCTAAAGAATTTATTACACAGAATGGGGACAGTGTTGAGGCAACAAATGCCTAAATTAACTTGGAGGAGAAGGAAGGTAACAAAGCAGCTGATTAGAACCAGAAACTAGTCTAGGTCCTATCAAACAAGAAATACATCATATACTAGCTTCAGTAGAAGCTCTTAAAGAAAAAGGTCTGCCTCCCGGCCTTGCTCAAGTTGTTTTTAAAATCAAATATAATAATATAACCTGTTGTCAAATAAATTATATAGTACAGAGAGATTTAAATGTCTATCCATACTCATGATTGAGGAGAATTAATATAGTCAAACTGTATATTTTACCTAAATGTTAAACAAATTTAATGAATCCTCATTAAATTGCCATAATATTTTTAAAGAAACTGAATCAAAAAGTTGAAATTTCTATGAACCACTAAAGGAGAGAATTTCTGAATTACAATTTTCAGAACAAAGGGCAGTAAAATATCAAGAAGGAGAAACCTAGATAAGAGTGAGTGGGAGTGAGTCAGAAGAATCTCATACTATAAAATAGTAAAAAGTCAAAAGAAAAAAAAAAGATATGAGAGCTCTGTGAAGGTAGAAAAACTAGTCTGAAACCAATTTTATTTTAAAATTTCAGGGTGAAAATAGGCCTT
>PVHY01004851.1:0-57500 GCA_004024945.1 Uropsilus gracilis | reverse complement strand
AGGTGGCATACTCCTGGACATGGACCCCAGATATGTACTTGAGGATATACCTCTAGTGGTAAAAAAAAAAAAAAAAAAGCAAAAGTAACCAAATGGGACTCCAATCAAATTAAAAGGTTTTGTACAGTGGGAAAAAATATGACAATAATAAAACAGGTGACAAATGAACAGGGCAAATATAATTACACATCATATGTCAGACAAGGGGTTAATTTTCAAAATATATAAAAAAAAAACTCATAGAAACCCAACAACCAAAAAATAAATAATACTATACATTAGTGTATATAGCCTTTATCTGTTTCATAGAAATTTAAAATGGTTGGAATAATTAATTTTTCTTCCTTACTGTAAGAGCCTATATGTCAGTTTTCTTTTTCAACACAGACTCACACTGCTTCATTGGGCATTCTGTTTTTCCCTTTTATTGGGCATATCTGTTTTTCCAGTTAACTGGAAAGTTAACTGTTTTGTGTCTATCTTCAAATATTAAAAAGCTTAGGCATTTGTATGCATGTTGCCAAATGGGTAAAGACATACAAACAAAAGTCAAATTCTTCTAAATTTCAAGCCATTTATGAAATAAAGTTTGAGTACTCAATTTAGGAATTTTTAAAAAGCAGTAATGAAATAAAGAGTCCTTAGACATAGAAACATCTTAATTGTACAATAAGCCGAAAATTCAGTAAGGAATTCTTTGAGAACATAAAGTGGTTTTTATTCATGACATCATTAACATTAACAACTCCTGTCAATTAATTATCAATTAATGACAGATAATTTTAGTGCCTTGTTTGTATTAACTGAAAGAATAGTTTCATAATTTGCAAATATCCACTTAATGTATGTTTAAGCACCTTGATCATATTAAATCTACAAGTAAATTCTCTAAATAATTTGGTCAATATATTTTCTGTTGCTATTGTTATTTGACTTGTTGATTAAACTCACATAATTTTATTTTTATACAGATACAATCTACACATATGCTGGCAATAATGACGAAATTGGTATTTAACAAAAAGTGTAATATGTAAATTAATTAATTCTATAGAATGTAAGGCTTAACATCTGAATTAGAATTACAGGTAGTTTCACGTCTATTAGATGTTCATGAAATAAGTATGAATTAAAATAGTTTCATATCCACAAAAGTTAACCATAACATGAAAATATGAAATATTTTAAAGTTCAACAACATATTGACATTCTAATAATTTACTCCATTGCAGAGTTCATAAATTAGTCTTAAAGCATGACAATATATTCCAGCATCCCATACATGTTCTTTAATTTTATTCTTTTTCCTTTGACATTTCACATGAAGATAATCAGATTAAGTTAATAACAATATGACTGATACAAAGAATTTACTTCATACAACTTTCCTAATAAATTCCATCTTTATCATATTGCATTATGTTTATTAGACATTATTTTTACTATTATCAGCATTGAATAATATTCAAATATATGGATATACCATATCTTCATCCAAACCTCCTAAGATGACATTTAGTTTGTTTCCTTTTTCCTAGCACACTAGGAATTTAACAATATACTTTGTATTATTGTTATCTTGTCGAATTTCTTCAGCATTTGCCTCTAAGGTTATTTTATATTTGGGTAAACAATGTTAGAATACTGGAGAAAAGATTTCTGTGAATTACTAGATATATAATGACTGGCCAAATGACTTAGATTTTGTGACTCTCAGTTTAATAATCATGAAATGGGGAGGTGAGGGGGTGATTAAATGGTCACAGACATTTCTCTAGTTCAGAAGTTTTAAAGTTTGTAATTGAAGTTCAAATTAGACATATTTAGTATACATGTACATTCATTTATGCATATAATACAGAGACCATTTATTGAATTTTATTATGATTTACATTTTTTTGCACAAATATAAAACAATTATTCTTGATTTTGACCATTTCCACGGATAATTCAATGAAATGTTTATTCCACTAAATTCCAAGTTACATTGTAAGTGTTGTGGTGATTAATTTTCTCCTTCCTTGAATCTCAGTAATAATTATTAAATTTAAAGAGACATAATCTTCTAGTAGCCCTCAACAATTAGTTTCTTTAAAAGATAATTAACTGAATCCTTGTTATTAGTATTACCACTGTTGTTACAGATCTGACCAACTGAATAGATTCACTCATGTACTACAAAATGGTATTAAGTAGGGGTTTGAATAACAAGTCACTAGCTAATTATTTGACTTCAAGCATAACATGTATTCCCTGTACATTTTTAATGACATTTTCTTTAAGTTCCTGTCCTTAAGTCATTGGCAAATAAAGGTGGCAATTTTTTCAAGGTACCTGCCAAAACGAAGGGTACTTGCTTTATAAAGTTGCTTTTTATTTGTTTGTTTGTTTGTTTTTGGTTCTAGGTGGAATTTTGTGAACTCATCACATTTTTGTGTAGTACTTTTCTTTTCTAAGAGCCAGAAAGCACAAAGTAGAATTGAGGTTCTTAAAGTATCTAAAATCAGTGTCGCCATTTAAAAAAAAAATTATGAAGCTAAGCTATTTGGTGTTGATAAACGCATCAGTTACCAGAGCTTGAAAAATCAATATTTCAAAATTTCCATTTGAAGTCAAAGTGAATGATTTTATGTCACATTAGTCAGCATTGTTGTAAGTCTTTACAATATACAGAGCCATAAAGAATGTCAAATGAGTTGCAGGAGAAAAACATTATAGTCTGAAAACTAAAAGATTTTTAAAGGATACAGATCTTACACACAACTCTTGTTAGTATAGATCATGTTTCCCCTTATTTTTAGGGTTTCTTTCTTTATTTGGGGAGGGGAGGTATTACCTAGTGGTAGCTCATGTAGCCATCATTATAAATTAAAACTCACATCTTTCAGCATTAAATGAATGATGAGAGTGACTCACGTTAAATAGCCATTGATACACCATGTTTCCCAGATGATTTACTGAATCAGTGCTAGCAAACTGCTGATAGCAATAGTCATGCATTTTAGATGTAGAACTTCCTTTGAAAATTTCATGTTACATATGTCATCTAGAGATGTCTAAAGAATTTCAACAAACAAAAGAAATCCCACAATGGTATTACTAGTATTTTCCTGTACATTGTTCCTTAGTATTTAACAATATTTTCTCTTAACAGGAAAGAAGTGAATCTTAACATCAGATCTCTTGTTTAAAATTTAACTGCAACACCTTGACCTTGATGAAAGCAACTAATCAATATGAGCCTCTATTTCCCTATCTGTAGAACCAGAAAAAATCAGTATGTAGTTTATATTGCTAGGGGATAGGAAGGAAATAATACATACAGTGCCAGATATAACATTCTGAGTAAATTTAATAATTTAAAAGTTAAGGTAATTATTATAACAAAATACCACAGAATGGGTGACATATATACACATTTATTTCTTACAATGTGTATCATAAAATCCACTCCCATGAAACGTTATTATATAAATACCCCTTTGCTTTGTAATCCCAAATTGAACAGTAAAGAGGGGTTAGACAGTGATTGCAGTTGATTGGATCTGTCAAAGGATGGATTACTATCTTACAGTCCCCGAGTAAATTTCCAGTGAATTGTTTTCTGGTTTATGATATTTCAGTGGATAACCTGAGGTAAACCTATTTTTTTCTTTCTAGATTTTTTAAAAGTGTTTCTCTTTTTCATAAATTCTTTTTACATTGTATTTCCCTGAAATGTAATGTCTTTTTAATCAGTTTAATTAGGTAATGTTTTAGTCTGGGAAATGCTTAGCATTTTTGCTTCTTTTCTAGTCATTATAGCTGCCTTATCTGTATCTGTTGGGAGTGAAAGTGGGCCTAAATAGGGCAGAAGCCACCAACCAACAAGTCACATTTAAAATGCAGCTTCTGCCACCCAGGTTTCCTCAGGTTCATACAACCTGTGCATGTAGAAGTTTCCAGTCAAAATGCAATTTAACAATAGGGTTTTATTTACAAGGGATTTAACAGGGAAAACAAAAAATTCTTAAAGCCACAAGTGGCCAGTTATCCTACCCCAGTCACCACTTTCAATCCCAACGTTCCCAAAGACTCATATCCATAATAGTGCCCTTCTGCTCCCCACCCTCAAACCTGAGATGTAGGCATGCTGCAAAGTCCAATCTTTCTCTTGTGTCTTCTCTTTGATTCTTCTCCAGTGTTCCAAGCTGCTCCACTTTTCCAAAGTGCTTCAAACTTCAACAAAATGCTGATTCCAAACCAGCTTTCCAAATCTCCAGGTACCAGCCCACTACATCACCTTACTGTGAAGCCACACTGTCCACACAGACCACTCTTCTGCTGGCCACCACTAGCTTACTCTTCCAGAGGGCTTCTTTCCAGCCTGGTCACTCGGGCTACTCTTTACCCACCTGTCATTTTCATGTCTTTCCTCTCCCCAAAAGTCTCTCTTCTCCAGTCTCTGCTCCTTTCCTTTTTATCTCTTTGTTACCCCCCTAAAACCCAAAGGCTCCATTTTCCCTCTACACACCCTCTAGGTGATACATTTTCTCTTCGATACTGAGAATTTACAACAAAGTAATAGTACCCTTGTCCTGTTTAGGCCATCTTTTACCTCTGTGTTTTCCAGACATAGTTAATGGCATCAATGCCTGGATTTTAATACTGTCCATATTGGGGTCCCAGCTTTAATACTGCCCATATTGGGATCCTAGCTTCAGGAGGAAGGTTATTGTTTGAATCTCCCACATTGTAAAGTATATATACCTGGGCCTGGTAGACAAGGCTGAAAGGGCTAAACAGTTCTTCTGGGAGGGGAGTAAGTGGTAAAAACTCAAGTGAAGAGAATTTAAGGAGAACAACAGAGAGAGAGAGAGGCCAGTGGAGGAACATGAAGATTACTAGGGTGCTGGAAGGCTTGCCTCCCTCCAAGCCCCCCTGCCTAGCCTAGTCACACCTACCTTACCAACCTGAGTGCCTGCCAAAACATTTGACATAGATGGCAGAATGGTTCAACACAAACACCTATCTGCTAAAACTTGTGTAAATCATTTTTCTTAGGTGTTTGTTGCTTTCATTTAAAATAGGGTATTAGGGTGGTGTGCACACTACTTCAATGTTTTTTCACTATGCATCAACAAAGTTGGAATGACTATGCCTTTGTTGAAGGATTGAAAAGTGGAGTGGAAAGGGTATCCTTAAAGAAACATAAGGATCCCCCAATTTCCTTAGGTGGACATAAGGATCTCCTAAGTATTGAAACAATAAAAAGATAGGAAATTCAAGATTAAGAAAAATCTGGCAAAGAAAGAACTGGACTTGGAAATTATGTAATCAATTATGTGTGCAGTGACACTGAGGTTCTTGAGTTCACCAGGTTCAGGGGTCCACCAGGTAGAGGAAACCAAGAATCTTAGCTGAGTAGCATATTGTAGGCTAATGAAAAATTAGGTACGCTTCCTACTTGCAATAGCAACTAAAACCAAGTGTAAGAAATAGAAGGCAAGTGTGCAGTCATAAGAGTAAATGAGCAGATAAAAATTTATCAGACTGTATGAATGATGCCAATAAAAGGATTCAAATTGGATCAAATATCAGCTTTACCTCTGAAAAGTGGAGTGGAAACATTATTACTTAGAGGTAAATAATACTAATGCTTCCATAAAGGAAAGGATAAAAGAGTATAAAGTAGTATAAAGATAATGAAATTGTGTCATAGAAAATACTCTTGCTAGAATCTGGATCCTGAGAAAATATACTTATAAAATATACAGTATAGGATGTAGCATTTAGGGGATTTTATGTGACAAATGACATATTTGTATGTAGAATAAAATCTAATACCTTGAAGAAAAAGCACAACAAAAGGAATAGGAGCTGGTGATGAAGTAGGATGATGATGAACTGAGACACATCAGGGTTAACTATCTGAGTTGAGTATTCACATCTGAATTTAATTTGCATCTTTGCTTTTTACTAACATTATTACTTAGAGGCAAGTTATTTCCTTGCTATTATAAAATACTCACCAAATAAAGTTATTCAGAAAATGAAAGGAGAAAATGTAATTGGAGTACTCACCAGAGTATTCTAAAACCGTTGGTACTTAATTGGCAGTAACTATGATAATATAAAGAGAAAAAGAAGAGAAGACTAGGGAGGCACAAGGAAAGCAGTATCAAGGAAACCATAAAAATACAGTACTTAAAAATACAATTTTTTTGTAAAATGAAATGTTCTTGTTCCTTATGGATGAGGACACCATGGTGCAGTGTAAAGAAAAAATGGAATGTGTATCTTGAGTTTTGGTCTTTCAGCCTAACTTTCCACTTCAAAGACTCCATTTGCAAAGAAAACGAGCAGCTTCTAGTAACACTGATTTTAGCATTATTAGCAAATATACCTGCATAGGATAAAAGCCCTTCATTCCATTTGTAGGCATATAGTCTACTATATTCACAATTTGCTTTTTTGAATAACCAAGTGAAAAGTTGTAGATTGTGAGCATTATTCCAGAAAATGTTTAAGGATATTTGTCATAAAACATTATAAAATCATCACTAACATTTAAATACATGGTCATTATCATTCATAAGTATTCTAACAGTAGATAGACCACATTGGAGGAGATCAATTTTAGTCAAATAGCTGAGTAGCATATTCTAGGCTAATGAAAAATGAGGGACACTTTCAACCTACAATAGCAACTAAAACCAAGGGGAAGAAATCATTAAAGTCAAGTGTGCAATCATAAGAGTAAATGATCAGATAAAAACTCATCAGGTTATATGGATGATGTTAGTAAAAGGATTCACATTGGATCAAATATCTGTCTAACCCAAGATATTCATGTTTGTATAAAGCACAGGATAGAAGTTAGCATTGCAAAAGAGATATTTATGTCTCTATAGACAAGTATGAATATTATCTTGACATGTTTGCCACTAATTATTATGATAGCAAATACAATTGCTGAACAAAGAAAGTATATGTTCAAATTGTGAAATGTAATAAGTGACATATTCAAAGTGACAATTAATAACCAATGCAGTATAGAAACAATATGTAGTTTTTTGACTTTGTACATTTTTAAATTTCATGACCAAGATCTAAAAAAGGATAATGAGAGAATCTTAAAAAAAAAAATAGTGTAGTTATTATAATTTAAATGTCTATGGAAAGTATTTTCTCTGTGGAAAATTCCTGTTCAATTTAACAGATGCTATCAAAGCAAAATTTTCTAATATTTAATTGAATAAAGCATAAATTTAGAATAATAGCCAAATGTTCCTAAAATATTTGAAAGTAAATACTCTACCTCTTAGTTATTCAATGGAAAAGCTACCTGAAATTTTATTATCTCGAGATATTATTTTAGAGGAACAAAATTTTACCTTAAGTTTTAATTTCTTTTTCTATTAGCTAAAAAATGAAATCTTAAAACTATTAGAATTTACCAGGACTAATTTCACTTCTAGAAATTTAAAGAAATAGTTCAAATGGATACATCCTTATGTTCAAGAATATTCACTACTACTACATTATGTAAAAATAAATTTAAAAAACAACAAAAATATGTTTTGTACTTAGAAGTTTTCCATATATCCAACTGTTTTTCTTATCCATCATGGACAAAAACTTACATTTTGTTACACCCTATATGCTGGATTATTATGAAATCCATAAAACAATGCTTATAAAGGAATTTAAACAGAAATCTTAACATTAGGATATTAACCAAAAAGAAACTGCTTTAATTTTATAGTCTTTAGAAACCTAAATATTTAAATAATTAGAGCACTTACTAAGTACCCACTATGCTCTATGTATATTCGAAATATTAATTTCTCTCATTTTTACAATGACCTATGAATGAGTACTATTATTACTTTACCCCTCTCCCCAGAGCCTATAATTTGTTGCTATTAGTATTGCCATTTTAAAAAGAATTAGAGTCAGAGATTCTTGCTTTTTGTCACACAATTGTTAAGTAATAGGATCAAGATTTAAAGCCAGACAATCTGTCCCAGAGTCTGTGCTGTGAACCACCAAATTCCATTAGAAATACATAGTGAAAGACTGAAAAAAAATATCCTAGACCTGGAGTCTTTACAGCAATTATTCATCTAGCCTTCTCAAGGGTTTTATTAGCTTTGCCCTTATCCTCTCTCCCCTTAAGCATTAATCTCTACATTTCCCCTGATTCTTTCTCAATTATCTATCCTCTTATAGAACCATATAGCTCCATTATCTACCATACTGTAAAACAAAAGCTTTAAAAAGCAAAACCTGAACAAAAACATTTACATTTTAATTCTCTTTCAGCAATATACTTGAAAGAACTCTAATGTCTACTTACCTCACTCTTCAAACCTCTGAAGAATTTTATGTGTCAAGTTAGCTAAACTAGAATTAGTTTCCCTGAATTCGCTTCTCTGCATAGCTACACTGGGAATGAGTCACAAGAGGCATTGTGAGCAAGGTTGAAAGGGTGGATATGAAGACCTGTTCCTGTTAAGCCTAGGGCAGAGGAGGGGATGAGGTGCTGCCACAGCTCAGACAGGTTGTCTTTTACCTAATCACTTACTGGGTGGGTGTGAACTGCTGTCTCACATTCATCTTAAAGATCTTGGACTCTCTAAGTCCCTGTCACTGTAGTCTTTGTTCATTAACAAAAAGCACCGACTATTTCTGTAGGACAACCTAGTCATTAAAATTCGAAGAGTAAAGTGGCAGGAAAACAATGTAGTCCCATCCATTTATTCTTGGGTATTTTAGTTTTTCCTTGTTTTTTCACTTCACCTTTATCTTCCCTGAGCTACTGACTACTCTAATAACTTTTAGCTACAGCATCATGAGCACCCATAAGTAGAATAATTTCTATGAGTGGTTTGGTTTCTCTGCTCAAATCTTAGTGATACAAATCTTTCCAAAGATGAATTTTGCTTCTCTCAAATCAAGAAAAAGGTTTCTAATCCCACTAATCTCATTCCATCACTTTACAGGATTCATCACATTTAAAATACTCACTTCTCTTGTCTATGATCACACTTAGCATTTTGCCCATACCACCTGACTTGCCCTTATTCCCCTTTGCTGATTTCTTTTCCCCATCCATATTCTAGGTGCTGAAGTGTTTCAAAGCCAGACTTTATTTCTGTCTAACCAGCATCTAAGCAGATTCATGAGTCTGTTTCTACAAGTTTAGGATGCTCCTTTGACAGCTTCTACCAAGGGCTTTGGATTGACTGGCCAAACTGTGTTCTTGATATGTTTACTTTCATGGTTTTAATTACAACCAAAACTACAATGTGTATAAAATAAAATTCTTGACTCCCTCCCATTTCTCTCCCACTTCCTTGGAAGTTTTTCTCAATTCAGTTGTATTTTTATAACTTTAGGTGTGATTCCATTAGCTATAGAATGAATTTGGATGAAAAAAAAAAAAACAGAACAGGTCTTTCTACATGAATGGAAACAGTCATCTTCAAAAGAAATACATCTTTTTATAGTCTAAGAGAGAAATCTGGTATAACTGGCAATAAAAAAAGTAACAAACTATTAGAACTCTATAAGTGTTTTATGAATAAACATGTAAAACTAAAAGAATATTAAGACATTGTTTAGAGAAAAAAGATGCTACTTCCTGTCTTGTACCTAATGCATAGCATGCATATATTAAATCTTATAAGTCACATTGCCTCTCAAAAATCAATCAGTTTTTGCATCAGTAAAAATGGGAAAAAAGTAGAATTTTCTCTATCTAGGGCACTGATTGTGAGGGCTGTGTACTTTTTTTATGTTACAAAGTTTTTAATGCTAGAACTGCATTGTGTGGAAATCCTGCTAAATGAAAGTTACAGTTTTCCAGTGTTAAATTTCATATCCTAAATTTGCAATTTCATTAATACATGTAGTTTGTCATATTAAAAGTCGGGCATCAATTTCTGCCTATTTCCAGGTAGATCAAAATAATGCCTTCAGTCTTGCACCCCCCATCTCAGTGGAAACTTAGTATTCAAGGTGTTAGGGATTTTGGTCACTAGTAAGTACAAGGTGGATACAATTCCCTGTTGCCTTATGTCCAAGGAAAACAAAACCATTTAAGATATAACAAATATGATACAAAGCCCTCCGGATGAAGTAGGAGAGTAATCAGGGTGGTAAATGGAGACACTTCTTCCAAAAAGGATGAACCTTCAGTGACAGGCAACTGGAGTCAACTTTTTCACATTTACCCTCTGAAACCCATTGTTCAGCCAGGACATAATTCCCAGTCTTGGTGCAGCCTTTCTCTCCTAATTTTAGATGGATTTCCAGCATAGAACCAAGTTATATATCTGATACTTTTATGATATGCAATAGCTACAACAATAATGATAACAATAAGCACATTACTTCAGCATTTGCTGTGTGGAACACTATATATATATATATATATATATATATATATATATATATATTACTTTATTTCTCTTTACAAAACTCTGTTGGGAAAATCATATCGGCATTCTCATTATACAGGGGACAAAATTGAAGCAGACCAGTTTATAAAAAGAAATAACTATAGATATGTAATTGGAAGTTCTAATTTTACTTCTCATGTTGTATAATTATATATATATATAGAGATAGATATATGTGTGTGTATTCCTATACAAATTATTTTATCAATCATTAGAAATTAGAATCACTGAACTTAAACAAATTATATTATTTTATTGTGGCTTCTCTAATGCAAAGAAAGGAAGAACAGAACAAGGACACCATGTTAGATTTATAAAGAAATAATGTCAAAATGGTTAATGTAATTCACCAGTTCAATAAACTGGATTACATTTTAGTAGGACAAAAGATCAACAGAAGCCTATTTATATTCATTGGCTGAAGGCTGAAACAGCAAGTAGGTAATACTCTCACTATCTTTAGGCTCATTAGCTGTGGCTATTATATATGTTGGATACCATAACATCCAGATGTTTCTGGACAGCTCAGCTGATTTTCTTCCCATATATAGATTAAATAGTAACAAATAGCAGGTGAAAATATTCAATCACTAGTCAAGGTTTGAGGCTTACATTTTATTGCTATCTTTTGTCTCTATTTTTTTCCAGAATGTTGATATCTTCATAAGGCAAGCCTTGAGGACACAGGTTCCTTTTCTGAAGGATGATTGTGGGTACAGGGATTAGGAATGCCATCTACTTCGGATTTGCATAGAGTTCTCATCCATTCACTCTACAGCCTTGGTTGATATAGTATTATGCTCTCTCCCTCTGATTGTGCTTTAATCAAATCCAATAGTAAGGACACCAATAATAGTAGTTTATCATTAACCTGTCTTTTCTTGGTCTTCCAATAGTCAGTCTCATTTTTATGAGGAGAATATTGGAAGTACTCCAAAGACAATGTAAGTAACACCTATCTGTTTGAAGACTGAGTTCTAATACTTTATCATGTCACCTATTTGAATAGTCCACACATATTTTGTCTTACTTTTCTACCGAAAATCAAACACATATATACACACGTATATTAATAATATCAAAAAGTCAAAAGGCCATATTAAACTATTTTTTTCTGAAATGCAGCTATACTACTGTACCACTGTAAATGGTAACCATCACTATTACATTCTTTTTTTGTTGGGCTGTTGATTTAAGCTTTTAATTATCTTTTTTTAAAAATTATACAAAGAACAGTCGTGGTTTTGCTATGTCTTGAGAAAATAAGGTAAAATATATTTTTAAAGAACTCCTTTAGTGTTCATGTATGTGTTTTGACAATATATTAACTCTGCCATATATATATATATATATGTGTGTGTGTGTGTGTGTGTGTGTGTGTGTGTGTATTTATATCAACCAAAATAAAGACTTGTCATAATCATCCTTTGTATGACATTAAACATTGATTAACTTGCTGTTTTCAAATGCCACACTGAAGGCTACTAAATCATGAAAACTGATTGTAAGTAGTTCTCCCCCTAGGAGTTTGCAGTCTATGATAGACACTTCTTTCTGGGGACTTATGTCAAAGAAACATAGGGAGTTAGAATAAAAGCATCAAATCATAATGCTTGTGAACTTTCTCCAGAACAGAGCAGTCAAAGGCAAAGCCTGTCAGTACATTTTATAGTCAGGGATCAAGACAAGTACATAATTAAGGTGAAGATCAAGGAGAGTAGCTGTGGGAGTCTGATGTCCTGACTAGGTGATGATTTACTAACTTAATTATTGCAGAATCTTCCCAGGAAAAAGAGGATGCCTTCTCTCTAATAGATGTTGCTTTCAGATATGTCATTGGGTATTTGCTGACATACACAAATAAGTATATCCTATGCCATTTAAAAATATGTCAGGATATTTGATGGTAGCTTTAAATAAATGCCATTGGATCACCTATGCTTAATTAGAAAATTTGCATAAATTGCCATTTTTCTCAGTTCTGGTTGTCAGAGTAAGGAAACCTACTGGACTGAAGAATACTGATTTTCTCTAAGACATTTAATTTCAGAAACATGCAAAAATATGGGAAAATGTTGGTGTTTTCATAAGCTACAAGCTGGATTTTTATAAACAAACAATATAATGAACTAAATAAAAATGAATAAATGTTTTATATTTAATCAGAAGAGAACACTATGGTAAGTTTTTAAAAGCAACCATACATAGGTATAAACATCTATATTCTGCAAATGTGATCACAGTAGACATTGCTAATTTCCATCTATAATTAGCAAGAATATACATTTAAATCTTTCATATCTTGGTTATATAAGTAAGTGCATAGGAATAGGTAAAAATTCAGTGAATTCTCATCAAAGATTGTTTCCTAAAGAAGATTAAGAAATTCTTATTATCCTTATTTCATTTTCTAATTAAACATTTACTTCGTTTCAGACAATGATTCTATAACTTTCTTATTTCTCCCTCTTTCAGAAAGCACATTGTCAAAATTGGAAGGTTTTAATTCAAACTAGTCATTATAAGAATAAAGTAAGAACATTTAAGCCTATTATTACTAAATGCATGCTTATGTAGATAACATGCTATCTTCCATTGAGTTTCCAATTTGATTATATTTTAAAGTAATAGTTTATATTACACTTACAATTTCAGTGATGACTTCATAATATTTGAGGGAACACTTATTTCAAAATGTTGTGCCTTTAAAATAACATATTTTTTTTACCAAAATCTTTTTTTTAATAAATGTTACCAGAAACATTTACTGCAGTAATAAATGGATTAGAGAGAATATTAAATTGGTTCAGACTTATAAAATATTCCACTAATTGCTTTATTCCTAATAAGAAACACAAACTTAGTATCAAGATAACTGAGAAATCAGATGACTGACTGACTTACAGACAGGCTAGCAATTCTGGTTAGTTTCTTACTTCTTTTGTGTCTTGCCCAGGCTCTCCATATAGGCACCTCTCTGGTAACCAGAGGAACAGCATCTTTATGATATCTTGAAAGTGGAAGAATGACTAGTGCCTAAAGAAATGAATGAAAAAATATGGATCTAATTATACATATAATTAGATATACATATAATTACATATAATATCTCACATTGTACATTAGATGCTAATGTGCTCTGTGCCAGAATGAAGAATGATCTCTGTGATCTTTCTTCCATAAATGATTCTGATGAATGACACTGAAAGCAAATTGTCAAAATTTGGGGAGAAGAAAACTAATGAAAGCAACAAACACTTCTAGTTTTATTAATGTTGAAATTTGTGAGTTTATTACTTTTTAAAAATCCTGTCTTAATTCACTTGTTTCAACTACACATGTTGGTGAATGAAAACTCACTGTGTGTTTTTTGCACTTCAAATATTGCACAATTATAAAAGACAGAACATACCTTGAAAATAATGTCATATAAGTTAGTTTGTAAATATGTTGCTTATTAAGTAATTTTACTATTAATATTTAAATTAAATTTTAATGATTCACTTTATTTTCCCTCCATGTACTTAGTCTATATATTAGGATATCCATGCTTTCTTCAGAAAGATGATACTAAGTTATAACTCTATAGCTTTTAAAAAGTTTATACTTAGTAGTGGTTGGTAGTAGGAATTGTTGGGTATTTAATTTGTTTCAGACTAAGACATCTATTTTCAACACCTGGAGATAAATTTCCTTGATTATTACCTGATTTTTATAACATTATTTACTGGGCATAGTAAAAATTAATAGCTATAAACTAAAATTTTAAAAGTGTACATATGCAGTATAAGAATCTATAATCTATAAATCCTTAAACTATAAATCCTTACACATTATTTTAACTAGTAAATATAAAAAAGAAAGTTTTAAAAATACATGGTTCTTTCAATGAATTATATTTAATTGGCCAGAATTTTATAACATAGATTAAATAGGGTTTTCTGTTTCAGTGTAATGGAAAATCATATTCTTAACATTCCATCAATGGTCCTTACCAGGGCCAGATAATCAGTGACTATAGTAGGTTTCTATCACTAATGTGCTCTGGATTAAGTTTACTGTGGTTTTTGGTCAATGCATACTTCTGTTTAAATATGGAAACTTAGATTTCCCTCAAAGGGGCCATAATTCCACAATCATCATCAGGATAGTGTTGGCCAGAAAAAAAAAAAAATTCCTCCAGTGCCACCATAGGGATAACTGACATACAGGCTCTGTTCCCAAAATAGAGAGCAATAGTGGAGCAGGGGCCTGGCTGGTTCCGATTCCTAATAGGATCTCTCTTTCCTGATGACTTGGATGAATGGTACGTCCAGATATCACCAAGGCAAAGCCTCACCCATGCAGTTAATTCTAGACTAAAGCAAGACTGGAAAATTTTAAACTTTAATATCAATATAAAGGTTTTATTCTCTGAATGGAAGTCTGATCAAGTACATATTCTGTATCTGAAAATATTTTGTATTAATTTTAGCTAGACTTTTGTCTTTTTAATTTGTATGCATTTTAAAATTAAGGTAATATTGCTTTGCAACACTGTATGTGATTCAAAGGCATAGGATCACACTTCCTCAGATACATGCACCACACTACCTTCTCAGTCCTCTATAGCCCGTGTGTTTGTCTCATCTTTGTTTTCACCTTCCCTTCTCCTCCCCCTCTGATACAGCCACACTCTCAGATTTCTTAGCTAGCCTATTTCTTAGCTAGCCTATTTAATCAGAACACCCAAAATTAGAGGGTAGTACTACCTGGTGTCTACCTATTTTCTTCTACTTACAGATTGCCCTTATCCGTCTTCCTCACTAGACCTTTTTAGAATCTTTTTGATTATTACAAAAACTCTGACAGATGTTCATGAGATATGGTTCTATCAGGGAAATAAAAAGTTATATCCCACAAAAGTTATTTTGCATCACTAAAGTATAGGGAGGTAATTACTGAGTGTGCCTATCAGATTTACAATCGTGTGAAAGTCCACAAGATATGGTATAATTTGGACAAAAACTCAACTACATTTTTACAACAAAATAAAAGTAAAAACAATGACATATCTCCATAAGAGAAAAATAATGACAAGTGATACCTTGCCAATCTTCTAAACTCGTGCTTATTTCAAGGGGCAAAAACCCTTCAGTGCTGCAGTGTAAAATCAAAATATTGAGCCTAGTATTGAATGGGAAAGGGAAGAAAAGTAAGAATAGAAATCTCTTAGTCAAAGAAAATGACATATTTTTTTCTCAAAAAATTCCCTCCTTTCCCTAACAAAATATTTTAAACCTAAGATACAGGTGTGTCTAGTTTACAGCACGTCAACACATATAAATGAAGCTAATTGTTACTTAAATATAACACACATATATAAATATCAGGAGAAGGATGAGCACAAGAGAGTAGGATGACATTTCACAACTAACATGGTGTTGGGAGAAACTTGGGTATACAAGTGATGTAAAATATATATGTATTGATGTAATATATATATGTATTGATGTAAAATACATATACATATAAAATACATATATATGTGTGTCATCAATAAAAAAATAATAAAATAAACCAATGTAGCTTACATCTTTTCTTTAGAAGCAGTGAAATAGTAAACTGTTATGTCTTTTAGGGAACCAGAATCAAAACATCTCTCAGCAAGTAAAGTATTGACTGCTGTGGAATTGATAATTTTTTTAATAATTGATATGGGTGTTTATTAAAATACATTATATCTGATTCTCAGAATTCCTAGTATTCTTTTCTAAAGTTAATCACCCCAAAGCTGACTACTCTTCAAAGATGAGCCATAATTTTGTAATAGTGACCAAATTTCTAGTACTTTGTTTCAACACTATATTTCATGTAAAACTTAATTTTTTAAAACAATATGAATGCAATACTGTAATATCTTATATATGATAAAATATACAAAATTATCGATTTTCCCAAATCATTTAGCTATTGACAAAGTTAAGTTTCTGACACCAAAGTCACCACTTGAAAAGCGTTAACAGCTACATGAGCACCCACACAAACAAAACTGAAGTGTGAATAACTATCTGAACTGTAAGAAGGTAGGTATACTATTTTGAGGGATTGTGAAATGAAATATAGAGTCTAAACCCTTGCCTATAAGCGAGGTTTAAACATCATGCTAGTACTGCATAATACCAAATTCTGTAATACAAAAAAATAGATAGCTTATAGATTTGAAGAACTAGATTATAAAGTTGAAATATTCAGGTATATTTTATTAATGAAAATGGAACTTACACTGGGCCTTGAATATCAGTTAAGATTTTAAGAGATGTGGAAAACAGAAGACATCTTAACAGCATTTTAATTGTGCCTCAACTAATTCTTGGAGAATGAAGTTAATCATTTCAGATATTTAGACGAGATACATTATCAAATAAAATCTGAAGCTACACAAAAAGTATTCTGCACACTTAAGGCATTGCCAAACAGTCACATATTTATATAATTTTCTGGGCAATGAATATCTAATATAAAATGAAATAGTGATATTAATAAGGATATTTTATGTAGTAAATTGGTAAATTAAAAATTCATTATTCTCGATATCCTCACCTTGGAGTTTATTTTATTTTATTGTTCACAACTAGAAGAAGCTGTTCTTTGAGACCCATCCCTGATTTTAACACCTTCTTTTGGCTAGCAAAGAAGGTGGTCCTTAGTAGGTGTATTTTTCCTTATTCATATCCCATAAGTCCACCTATAAATGAGAGACCAAAGTACATCTCAGATTACTCATGATTACATATCAGATTACTCATGAATGACACAAAGAAATACTGGTCTTTTTCAGATCACAGATTCAGAGAGAGTAAGTACATGTGGTCTATGAATGTATTGACAGCATGGAGAATAACTTTGTTTTCCCCTTTATCAGAAGTTCTATCAGAAGCTCTTTAAGCAGTTTAAAGTCTGAGCCTTTTGGTTTATATAAATTTGCATAGATGAATTAACTCATAGAGCTTAAGAGCTTATCTGATTTTATTCATCTTTAGAGTAAAATAATTCATATCAATATATCAAATTTATAATTGCAAACAATCAAAAGAAGCATTTCATTACCTTTTAATTTTTTAACCTGAAGACTTAATTTTAGCTTAAATGATTGGTTAATATTATTACTGCAAATGACATGGAAGTGTTAATTTTATTGCTTAAAAAATAAATAGACACTAGGCACATTTCAGTTATTGGACTAATATATATGAGTAATATTTATAGTATTGTTTCACATTTGTACTTTCAGATCATCTGAATAATAGATATCAAAAGTGGAGCAAATAAAGCAAAATGATGTATTAAACTATCAAAGAATATATGAACTATTGAAGCCCTATTTTTTTTTTTTTTTTTTTTTTTTTTTTTTTTTTTTTTTTTTTTTTTTTTTTTTAGTCTAGGTCTCACTATTTTTGCCCGTGGAACCGCAGGCTCTTGTTGCCCGGGGTACCACAGACTCAAGCAATCCCCAGCCTCAGCTTCCCAGGTAGCTGGGATGACAGGCGCGTGCCACCACACCCAGCTATTTTTTTTGGAACTAGGTCTCCCTACGGACCCCAGGCGGGACTCGAACCGCGATCCCTAGCCCCGGCCGCTTCATAGGCGGCTGAAGCTTACAAGCACGAGCCACCGTGCCCGGCCTTGAAGCCCTATTTTTTGTTGAGATGATATTTAATTTTAACATTATGTAATTTTCATGTGTGCATCCCTGAGAATTCAGTTGTGTATATGCTACATTAAGTTCACCAGTAAAAGTGCTATTTTTGAAGTTGTTTAAGCTACACATTAACTACACAAAGCTGGATGAATCATGAAAAAAGTAATGATTCAAACAGATTATTTGAATTAGGATTAGAGAACAACTGAATTGGAGAAGAATTTGGAAGACTATGGTTTGAGCATGATTTTCAAAATGAGATAAAAATCATTTCTAATTGTAGAAGAGGGTCTACAAGCCAAAGTGGGCAGTCTCAGGTAGAGATAGAATGGGTAATCATATTTGTTGAGCATTACAGATGTATCAGGATTTAGTGATTTACATGCCTGACTGGATTAAACAAATTAAATTCCAGAGGCTACCCAAGATTTATGTCTTGTCAGCTTATTACGACATACAAAAAATTACGATACATTCAGATTCCTGACTTTAAAGGTAGTTGCAGTGTTAATCATAAAATGCATCACATTATTAACCAGAAAGATATATTAGCATATATATCTATTAAAATATTAGTACTTTATTAGCTATAATACCATAAAAGATAATGCCCAGAAATATGTTCACTTTTTTGTAACTTATAGTTAAAAAACGGTTTTGTTTTTTGTTTTTTTGGTCCTAATTCAACTGTGCTTCTATTACGGGACATTGTTAAAAGTGTATGAGACATGTAGCGATATTTAAAAATACACCATTATTCCTTAAATATTTCTTTTGCTTTTCAGAGACTGAAAAACACTATGCATCAGCATTTTTTAAAGATTTAATAAATAACTATAGAAAAGCAAAATGCTGAGAAAAGAGCATTACTGATGATAACTATTACCAGATTAATGAGGTGATTATCAGGTAATGGTCAGAATAATCAGTTACATTCACTACAATTTTCCTGTATTTTTATTTTAGGGCTCATTCAGGAATAGTAAAAGTAAAGTAATACTGGGAATTTAATTTGAAAGTACTGAGAATAACTTGTGTTTCACACAAATTGAGTCAATATAATTTACTTATAATTTTTGATATTTAATTAATTTTTGTGAATAGCAGATGTTCAGACTGATAAACATGTAGTAGTACAAATACTGAATAATTCACAAAATAAAATAAATACCTGGATTTAGTAAACTTTGGTTTGAATATGTCATTTATTTAATTTTGGTTATTTTCATTGATTTTCACTCAAGGTTTTACAGAATGCAAAAAGGATAATCTATCAACTAACTTAACAATTTCATCAGGTGACAGATAATATTAGAGATAAATGATATGTGATTTTGGAATACATTTCTTGATATCATTCATCATCACCACCACCACACCACCACCACCCACACTACCATTAATTAGTATCAACTTTATAGTCTTAACAGTCTAAATGCCTAGCCTATTTTTAACATTTAACCCCAGTTTGAGAAACTAGTTTGAGATAACACACTTTCAAAAAATGATAAAATGTTTCTCTATTTTTCAAACCAAATAGTATCTAGCCTCTATGTGCTTCTACTTAGAACTAAACCAAGAACATCCTTTATTGCTTTGGGTTCAGCTAATTCATTATTCTGAATTATACTGCTTACTAGTCAGAAATTCACTGAATTTCAAAATCTTTCATTTTCATACCTCTTCCCATCATCCTGCTAATTTCCTTTTCCTCTGTTGAAGATAAAGGTGCATCTTATGTGGAGGTTCTACAGCAACATCATCAGTATCTGAAACAAATTCAAATTTCACAGTCCTGGGAAAGGAAAGGGGCAATGAGGAAGAGTGAAAGGGGGTAACTGTGAGAATAATTTCATGCTTTTTGCCATTTAGTGTGTTCTGAGCCCTAATAATTACCCTTGGGCTGAATCTGATAGTTCCTTGGGCTGAATCTGATAGTTCCTTAGGCAATTTTTTGAGATTGAAATTTAGCACAGACTTAATCTACTCTTGCATGATTGCTTCAGTGCTTTCCTCAATATTCTCCAGCAATTTTATAACTGTCCTGTTCTTTCATTTTTATATATCCAAAAAGGCATGTTTATCTATGACAATTATTATTTCAATAAAAATGTAATTGATGTTCCCATTAACGTAAGACTAACTTAGGAAATTTGCAGAACAATTCTTAAGATAGAGATAAATTCTTATCTTTATTTTTATTTTTTACATGGGAAAAAATAGGGAAAGGCCATATCATCAAAGGGAAAAAAGCATAATTTCTTTGCTTCTTATTTTTGTCCTTATTGATTTGTTTTTATTGGTGAAACATCAACAGACTTTACAAATAACTCATGGTCATAAAGTAAATGAAACTGTATTGAACATCGGTGCATAAATAACCTACACAAAACCAATGGAATCAAAGATAAATGAATCACTATTCTTGCAAAGTTTATTTTTTAGAACACTTTAAGTGTGTATCAATTATTGTGATGTCAAAATTTTAATAAATAATGTGCCGTTCTTAGAGAAAAGCAATGCAAAAATCAATACAGAACAATAGGTTAGCCACAAGAGTTCAATAACGGCTTTGTTTTTCTCTTCTCTCTGAGACTTTTCTGAAGCAGATTTTTCAGAAGCTCTAAGAACAAAGCTTTGCATGTGTCATCACATTATCATTTTTTCCCTTCTGACTACCTTTGTTCATAAACTTCAAATATTATTGAATTTGTTTATTCTTCTATGTGGTTGAATTACTTCTAACTAGGAACTAGGGATTTCTAATCCTCTTAAGCCAAATTATTTTCTTCTCAACTATGCACTAATGCACTCTTGATTTCTTGTTGATTATACAACACGTTCTTTAATTGACACTTTCCCTAATACAGTAGGGCTTATCTGATTTCAGACTTCTCCCACCTTGCTTATACTCCCCCAGGTATGAATTATGAGGGCTTTCCAAGTGTAGCACAGAGTGGAAAATTAGTCTCTTTCATCACCTTATTGTAAATTCTTATATATTACCCAAGCTGAGCAAAAAGTTTCACCTTAGGCATGATGTCAAGTTCACTAGTGGCATTTTAGCATTAAGATTAAATATACTGATAGCATCAGATCTATTTAGTCCACTTTAAACCCATGTTCATGCATATGTATATCATACATTAGTCTAAACTTTGTACACAAGGAGTGGAAAGATCATGTCAATGATTTCATATAACAATGATTTCTAGTAAATGCATATCTGTCTAAAATATTTGGTCTAGGTCTTCTAAATAGTTTATCTATTTAGGTACATACTGTTCTATATTTTCATGAACTTGATTTTATGTGAAAATATACTGCATTTTATAAGCATTAATTTATACCATATTTGTTACATTCACATACATGTGGATATGCATATTATGTGATTTAAAATATGCATATGTATATTACAAGATTTAAAATATGCATAAAATTAAGACAACAAAGTTCTTTCTTATATATAACTAAGTATATAAATAAAATGTCCAAATAAAATATATAAGTAAATAAAATTAATTGTATATACCAAGAAAAGTTTTTATAACCTGTACAATCATACATGAACAAAAAAGAAAATTATTTCTGAGAAAAGCAACTTGTTGGCAAGGCTTGTTAAAAATCATAAGTTTTAATTGCAAGCCAAGTTTTAAAAATAAATAGTTTCAGTTTCAGACTAGCTAGTTGATCTAAATCTTGAGTCCATAATCACAAACCAAGTAGTATATAGTTGCAACTTTCCAGATTACTAGTTTCTAATAAACCCCACACATTAGATTTAAAAGCTCCTTTTAGGGCATTAGATTTAGTTACTGTATCCTGGAACATAAAATAATATACTGCTATATAGGAGGTACTCAATAGATATTATTGAAGGAAGAAGTAAAATGATGGATAGATGTGAAGCTGTTTTCACTAGCAATTCAGAAAACATGCTACCCTTACCTGTCAATGTTATTTTTATTTTGTTTGACAAAGCACCAGGGCATGTTTGGCATAAATATCTCTCCCTGTTGCCTTCTTCAGTACTAATTTCTTCTGATTATATATCTTCCCTGCTGCCATATCTATAAAATTCCAGTCACAATCTCAACTTTTATTATTCATTTCATCAATTTGATAATATTTACTTCATCATATTAAACTTACTCTAATTTCACACTAATCATTCCCAAGACAAGTCTAGAATGTTACTCAATTATGGAATGATGATCACTACATCCTCTAGAAATAGTGTTAGACTTTTTTTCCATGTGATCTTACCCATATATTTATGGACATTTTTTCTATTATGAAAATGATTGTATTTTCTGCAACTATCTATTTTGACCCCACTCTACTAGAAAGACATAAAAATATTATATTTCATGTAAATATTATAAAGTCTACACAGAAGAAGAAATCATCCTTATGGACCTACCTACTCTATTTACTTACACTGGATAAGCTAAGGTTCATTATCTAGTACATTGTAGGCTCTCATTGATTATTTTTAAACAAGCAAATGACTGTATAAATTTTTCCATATATTGCATTTTAGCTAAAAGTAACAAATTCACAATATCTGCATTGAAATATTTGCTATTTTTTCTAGAGTATTCTAGCATGTATTAAATTGATCTAGAGTAGTGTCAAATCATTAAAACAAGGGTTTTAAAAAACAAAAGGAAAAAATACATTCCTATTTTAACTTCAAAAAATTCAATTGCTTCAGCAGAAGACTAATTCTCGTTGCTTTCTCTCTATGATTTTATTTAAAGGTTCTTGAGGATCATTTTTATATGGGGAACTAAGAGAAGTCATGCCAGTCATGTCAGAACTCGTTCTTAGTAAGAGTGAAAAGCAAATAAGAGGAAAATCTAAGTTGCATATTCTTCAGAATAATTCTAGTGCTTATCACTAAATGAATTCACAATATCAATGACAAAGACACTGTCCATTAAGACTGTATGTAAGCATCTAACACTGTATATTTTCATTGATGGAAGCTCCTTCAGAGGAAATATTTCCATGATATACTGAATCAAAGATCTATGTAAGGCAATATTCCAGACTCTGTTAAAATAATCCATTTACTCAGTATTTCTTCAAGCTCATTAATTCCTGCAGAATGTTTGGCATCAATTATCTTTCTTTGGTTCAAAAACAGTTCTTGGTTGTATGGTATCTGTATTAGTTATGAGAAACATCTCAGTTTAGAGAAAGAAAAAAAAATGTTTCCATTTATTAAGATACAGGAAAGGGGCATGACTTCTGACTGAATGTCCTGTATTACTAAAACATCAACAGAAATTTTGACATTTTGGCACCCAACTAGGTAAAGAGTGGCATTTTGTAATTATGGAATTGGAAAAACAGAGTCAAATGCATCAAGATTTCTGTATATATGTGTATATGAATAGGACATAGATATGTAATTTAATGTAATTTCAGGATATGGAAATAATGGAACAAGGATATTGAAATGCTATGTGGAATAGCTATATTTAAATGTCTTATCCAAAGAGAATCATATCACTTTTATTTTTATAGAAGCATAAATGAAAATAAATTTTTAGTACAAAATTATTATAGTGACTTTATTTTTTTAATGGATAAAGGTTTATTTATGCTCTTAGCAAGAATACATATTATATAATATGTATGTATGTATATCACAAATATTATTCTTGTTTATTATTTATGTACACTGGATTCACATGTTAAAGGAGAACATCCACCTGTTGGCAACTTTAGTTAGCTATGTGCTTTGAAAGGAAATTGCTTTTTAAATTCTTACTCTATTATTTCTCTTTTGCCTTTTATATTTATAGTACACATTTCAGAATTTTGGATATGAAAAATTACATCAGAAGGGCACCTGATTGCTTAGAACAGAGATTTGGTAGGAATTAAGTTATAAGGGAAGAATATAATTATTTTTTTAAATTATTTTAATATTTTTTATTTTTGAATTTTGTACAATACATGATTGCATAATTGTTGATCCCCATGGGATTACCCCACCCCACCACGTTCCCGCTGGTCTTTTTGCCTCCTTTCTTTTTGTTGTTTGTTCATGTTTAGCCCTTTAGTCTTTTTGTTCTTTTTTTTTTTTTTAATATCTTCATTGTCCATTCTGAGCACCTTTGGCTTATATCCATGCTTCTTTTTTCTTGGAGGCTGTTCTTTCTATTGTCTTCTGCCTCATTTTGCTGCTTCATCCCATTATGTTTCAGGTCTTTGGTTTTGGCGACCTGACTCCCAGTCTTGTGTTTTGGTAGAGCTGCTCCTCAATGGGGACAGCCATTGACTGATAATAGATCTCCAAGTCTCCTTTTCAGGAGCTTTGCTGTTGAGCAAAGCTCAACACTGACACTCTGCAGATGTCCTTCCTCTGGCAAAGAGAGTGTGCTGTTCTTTATTGACTGCATCTCTGTGCCAGGTTTATGGTCCTAATTCCCCAGTGAGTGGGATGCATAACTCATGTTTGTTCTCACATTTCATTGCTCTGTGAACTTGCCTTGCTCTTTTTGAGTCCTGTTTTAGAGGCATTTGTTTTTAAAGTCTTTCTTGCTGTTCCTTGCCTCTTCTGTTTCTGTGGTTGAAGATTGTCTTGATGTACTTATTGCTGGTGTGGGCAGCTCGGAGTGGAGGCTAACCAAGAGGGAACTGTAGCGAACCACCCCCCAGCCCCCCCACCCCCACCACCACACACTGCACTCTGCTTCTTGGCAAGTGTTATTATAGTGACTTTAAGATATGCAGTCTTTGATTCTGTTGAGAATCAAATCAAAGAATTTTGCTTATTAATGAACTGAAAATAGAAGAAAAATAGTCATTTCTTAGGACTTTTTCCCCATGTCTTTAAAAGAAACTAGCTGAGGAGATATATTCTCTGCAACTAAGTACTTGAATTTTACAGCAAATCTAATCTGGGAAATCCCTCTTTATAGGGAGCAAGGGAGCAATGAAAAAAATTAGAATAGAGTTTAAGAATATCTAAGTTCAGTTGAGTACCTGGAGATCAACAGTTCCCTGAAATGAATAGATGGGTCTGCAGAAGACCCAGGGGTTGATTCTAGTTACTCAGCATGCTGACTTTGGGTGACTACATTATTATAGTGAATATCCTTATGAAACCAACTGAAACTAGGTCACAGCATGCCAGTTGTGAACCATCCTGTTTGCAAAGTTATCTGAGAAAGAAAACTTTAATTGTTATTGTTAAGAAAAGACACACTCTACTTTTAGCCCTCACTTTCAAATAGATGTCTAATTCAATTCAACTATTTTTTTAGGCTACACAGCAATGTGTATAAGAAGGAAGGAAAGGTCTTCCAGGAAAAAGAAAATATCCATATGCCACATAATGAAAGTTAGCTGCAACTACAAAGGTTCTTTGTCATTTACTGGTTTATAATCCTTTTTCTAGGTTGACAAGAATAGAAACAGAGACACAAAATGTGATTCAGGGTCAGTCACTATCATTTTCATGTCAGGTATCTATCCTATTATTTGATGCTAAGAATACCTGGGGGACCTTGCAAAAATTATAAATAAGTCTCACAGTGCTTTTGCATCTGCCAGGTATTCTACAAAGTCAAATTGGAAATAGCAAGAAATACCCATTTTTTAGTATATACATAAAACCAAATATTTATAGCCCATCTGCCCTCTAAAAATAGTAAAAACTAATAGGGACATTTTACACATCTCACATGTTTTCATCATAATTCTTAAATATAAAAGCAAATGGTACAACAATTACAGGCTTTCCTACTTCTGTGGTCATATTTTCCTCAATATATGCTACTTTCCTTCAGCTGATAGTCACATGGTACAGTACATGATTGGAAACTTTCAACTTCCAAAATCTAAGAGCTTGACAATAGTCATTTTCACCCTTACAACAATAAAAAAAGAACAGAAATTCACAAATTTTCACAGACTAGCATGAGCATGAGATTCCTGAAAGATGCAGTATCAGGACAGTGGATTTTATCTCAGGAATTCCACCAGGTTCTAACAGTGAAAATATGATAAAGATTCCCTGTGGCCTTGGAGAAGGGAGAAAGTGTAACCATGAAATCTGCCTAAGGTTTTCTCCATAATAAAGGCATACTCTCAGGGAAAAGGGTTTTATCATTATAACTTGGAGGGAAGTGCAATTAGCTATCTCCCGATACTCTAGTCTCTATAGCCTTTTTGTCATAATAAGTAGAGAAAAAAATAAGGCAGAAAACATTTATGAAGGTCAAGATCCCAGGACATGGGGCTTCCTAAAGACTGATAACTAATAACAGGATTATAAAATGATATTCTCCTCCCAACACCTTACCACCTCATCAATAGTGGATTATAGCTGAAACTGCTGAAAGAAAAGGAATTTAAGTTTTAGTCAGTCCAAAAGAAAATGTAGATTAAAAAAAAGAAAGACTATTGTTCAGTTGTAAGCCTTCACATCCACATTTACAGTAAACATCACACATAGTCAATTCTTAGCAAATTCACATCATGTAACTATAATTTGGAGACTTAAATAAAACTCTTCTGGCCTTTGATAGGTTCAGCATGTAGAAAATTAATAAAGATATATTTGAACTGAATTATATTGCATTTTTTCTCTTATTGATATTTGCAGAATACTTACATAAGAATAGCAAAATACACTTTTTTTCTCAAGCACTTATGTACTGTTCAACAAGAAAAATATACTGCCTGCACTAGTCAACAAGATAAATACATTTGCAAAAATGTAACAAACAAATTATACAAACTATGGTCTCAGACTACGGTGGAATGAAACTAGAAACCAATAATAAGGTACAAATAATTGGAAATTTCAGAAATATGTGCAGATTAGAGAATACTTTAAAGGATATGTGAGTCAAAAAAGATACCTCTGGAGATATTTTTAAATATTTTGAAGTACATTAAAATGGAAAAAAATATATTACAAATAATATATATATATATATATGCATGCATGTATTTATACATATATAGTCTTTCTGACTCAGTAATCTAAGGTGCTGTCTTACAAAAACAGGGGAAAAAGTAGTTTAAGCCTAAAAGAACCAAAATACATAACAATTACACAGAAATCAATGAAATTAAAAATATAAAATGAGAAAAGAATCAACAAAATAGATGGGGTCTTAGAAAGAATAATAGATAAACCTCTAGTGTTAAGCATAAAGGAAAATAACCAACCTCTTTGGGTTCTTCTCCTTGGGTAATCAAATATCACATGGGTTAGTAAAGGAAAAATTAATAACTTTCTAGGGAGTTGTATAATAAGTATGCAGATGCAGAGTTAAGGCCCCTATAGTGCCAAATGAGGGGAAGGGGAACTTCAAATGACAAGGGGATGTATTCATTCTCCCTCTGAGAGGAAAGAAGAAATCCTCAGAAAGGATATGTTATCAGATTTGAACCTATGTTTGGATGATATGCATCCCTCTCCCAACTGTAATTTCTAAGACTCTAAAGGAGAACAGGAATTTCTTCTTTGACCAGAGAAAAGGTAAAATCTTAGAGGATGATTTCTTCTGAGATTCTAAAAGAGCAAAGGACTCAGACAAGGAACAAAGTTTCTCCTCAGTCTCTATGGCCTTTATTGCTCTTAGCAAAAAATAATCCATATGCCAGCATGGGGTGTCTTGATGAGATCAGTTCTAAGAATTTTGGGGTGATTTGTTTTGAGTACCTTCATTGGGCACTTTATTCAAGAAAAGAAGTAGAGAGCAAACAGAGTCAAGCGTGAGACTGGGAATCACTGAAAATAGACAGGACATTTCATTTCAAATATGAACTTTGTTTCAGTTATTATTTGATCAGAAAAGCCATACAGAGAGATGAAGTGGATTTTCTATGGTGATTCAACTTTATTTGAATGAAGGAGTTGATTAAGTAACAAGCTGGTGTTCAATACTTTTTCTATTCAAATTTAAAAGGATGATAGAGAATTTCAGTTATATTAAGACGTATTTGTATATATCTTATACATTTATGTATAATTCTATAGTCTATAATTTCTAGAGTAGTTTTATATATACATAATGGTATATATAGAAAGCTATATATGAAAATAAGTGTTTTAATAAAGAAGAATATTAACGTCTTTCTTTTTGTACTACAAATAATTATCCACAGGAAGAAAATAATTACAAGTGTCATGTAGCATTTAAACCTTTGTCTCTCAAACCCAAACTGGGGGTAATTTCTCAAGCCACAATAGAGGAAGAAAATATCCCTAATATTCCTACCTCTGGCTTTTCTCATAAATTCTTATTCTTCTCCCCCTCTCATATACATTGCAATGTGAATAGATAGGTCATCTCTGTTTTAAAGAGACAGATGAAACTGGAAGTAATCAAACTTCACAGAATAGCTGCTGTGTAAAAACGACAATCACTGCTTCAGTCACATCCATTTTGAAATCTCAGTTCATGCTGGGATATTTAACCAGCTGGTTGATACATGAGCACTACTGCTCAAACAAGTTAAGAAGACACTCAAGATGAGACTAGAAGGGCAAACTTGACACTTGCAAATGAGTTTAATCAGCTCACCCTATAGATAAGAACTTTGATGTGGCAGCTTCAGGCTGCCTCACACTAATTTAGAGGGCTTAGAAAACCCCATGTTCATTTTCAGATCACCAGCTAAATCGCTTGATGAGAAAATCCTGTGGCATCTAGAGAATCTGATACTTTTCCCAGGAGTTACTGTTTTACCTTTGTATGGTGAGTATTGTTATTGTCTAAACATATATCTGTCACAATTAATTGCCCCTTTTTGTTCTCTCATAATTATTTCTTCAAAATAATTCTAAAGAGAAATCTAATGAAAATAGATGAAATAGATTCAAGGTAAATTAACTCAGCAAATTGCTGACTTCATGTGGAACAAATTTAAACAGAACATCAGGTAGAGATTTACTGATACATTGAAATTCTCTCTCTCTCTGCTGATCACCAGCCTCTGAGTGTGTTCCCAGAACCTGAGATCACAAATTGTGAGATCCAGCCAACAACTATGAGTAAAAACTAATTCAGAACAGTTTCAATCTTCAGCATTCTCAGAGTTTTTTCCAACAGAGTGCTTATTCTAGCAAAAACACATGAAATATAGATCTAAATGCAGAGTCCTGTCATGACTTTGATGTTACTACAAAAACTTCAAAACAAGAACATTCATTTTCAAACTTTCTTTTCCAGGAACTTCAATACTCAGAGAAGAATCTTCTCTTTGGTGAAGAGTGGTCCACTGGCTTAGGAAATTAAGCCTAGACCTCCAACCACGAAGCATTACAGTAACAACATGAGATATTAAATCACATAGTTTGGATCTTCACATTGTACAGTAAATTTCTAGCTATTGGAAGTTCAACTAGCCAGGAGAGAAGACCTGGTTTCTGTAGAAACTTACTGGAAAATAACTAAGCTATTTCTGATTTTAACTTACTAACAATTAGAGGACAAGCAATATATGCAAACCACCAACAGATTTAGCCTGACGTTAATGGAATCATTCTGTATTGAGAATGCCAGCTTACAAAATAGGGAAGACAAGAGATTCATTGTGCTTTGTGCTGGTCAGACCACTTGACACTGTGGGAATCCCTAGATTGAAGAATGACATATGCTTATATGAGTTGTGGGAAATAAACTTGCTATCAAATATGTAGGGTAAATGGGTCACTCAAACTTTTTTCCCATTAGTATGTAAGGCCAACACCTGTGTTACTGCACCCTTCCCATGGTTGTGTACGTACCTGATCTCAGTGGGTGTGCATATGTGTGAGTGGGCAAATCTGGGCTCAAGAGGAAGCAATAAAAGGGTGTGTCACCCTGGAGGGTGGCAGGAAAGGAGAGAGGAGGATGGCTATTTCTTGATTATTAAAAACCCAAAAGAGAAAATCCAAAGACTCCAACATTCTTTTGTCTGCGAAACCATGATGAACCTATGAGGACAGGTTGGTTACCCAACAAAATACTATTTATAATTTATAAATAATGGTGATTTGGTGCTGTTTTTTTCTGTAAAAGATTTTTAGAGGCTGGATGGTAATTCTCAAATATATGATTTGTCATAGGGAAGTAATTTTGTAGAATAAATATTACAGCAAGGGTGGTTTTGCTCAATAGAAGAAGTAGCAATTAGACCTATCCAACCATGGCTATAGCTCCATAGGAGGTAATGATGCTTCTCATTTTACTTTCTACTCACAATTTTTATTAATAAGAACAAAGACTCTTACCAAATCACCATTTCATCAATTCTGAATATATTAACAAAGAATTTAACAGTGTCATTTTGCCCTAATATGCAATAAACTAATAAAGATCCTTTTAGAAAACAAGCTATTTTGTAAGTAGAAGTATGTAAGTAGCTATTACTCTAGCATTAAATATACTAAAATTAGATATTGTTAGTGAACGGAGATGGGCTTTTTTTTGGTACTTGATGGGATGTTGATATCCTTTTGAAATCCTTATGTCATGCTAAGATTTTTATAGTCTTACTAAAGATCTCTAAAATGGGATTTGAGAGAGCAGTGCTACCATTACCTTTCTTCCCACTGATTATGGAAACCTATACAGACTCACTGGTTTTCCTATTTCTCAAATGAAAGGATTATACCATATGATAGTTAAGACTTCTTTAGTTCTTCCCCTCAGCTAAACTGAGATATTATTGATTACTAAACATATATATCTGTATATATGTTTAAAGTGTACAATGTGATGACAGATGTATATATTGTAAAACAATTAACGATATATATATATATATATATATAGCACATATATCTCGTAGAATAGTAACTGTCTGCATGTAGGCTTGTTTCTATAACATTGAGGATCTACTTTATTAACTATTAATCATATAATACAAGATGATTAATTATAGTCTCTATGTTGTACATTAGATCCCAAGAAATCATTTATCTTATAGCTGTAAGCTTGTACTCTTTTACTATCATCACCCCATTTTTCACCCTTCCCAACTTATGGTAATAACTATTCTACTCTTTATTTTTATATGCTCAATTTTTTTGAAATTTCATATACAAGTGAAAACATATGGTACTGGTCTTTTTCTATCTGGCTTATTTAACTTAATATAATGCTCTCAAGGTCCATCCATGTCCTAAAACAGTGTTCTTTCTTTTTTTGTCAAGGATGAAGATTTTCACTATTACTCTGTTGCTGAAAACTTAGTTTCCATATCTTAGCCACTGTGAATAATACTAAATGATCATATAGAAATGCAGATATTGCTAAGAAACAGTGATTTTCTTCACCTTTGATATATATCTGAAGAGGGATTGTTGGGTTGTATGATAACTATTCAATTTCTGAGGAGTCTTAATTTGCCATAGTGGCTATACTAATTAACATTTCCATCAGTGGTAGACAAGTGTTCCCTTTGCTCCACAGTTTTGCCAACACTTTTATTTCCTGTCTCTTTGGCAGAACCATTTTAAAAGGGAAGAAGTGATGCACTGTTGTGGTTTTAATTTACATTTCCTCAATGATCAATGCTATTTGAGCATCTCTTCACCCACCTGTTGACCATTTGTATGTAAGTATACATGGGACAATCTCATCAAATCCTCTGCCCATTTTTTAATAGATTGGTTTTCTTTAATTGAAAAGGGGTTCTATGTACAAGAAATACAATAAACATTGTTTTAAGTCAGTACAATGTTGTTTAATGGGTGAAGTAATTTAGGATGATTTTGTATGCACAAAATATGCTCTCTGGAGCATATTCTGGTAAGATGGATTGAAGAATGACTAGGATTTTTAAATGTGAATGAATTTCATATTGAAAAGAGAGTAAGACTGAGATATATAATGGTGGTAAGTAAATTTGAATAGAGGGTAAAAAAACTGATAGGATACTTCTAACCAATTGAAAAGTGTGTTAAAACTACCCTATATGGCAAAATTCAAAAATTAAGAATTCATGGGTCACCTGTTTTACTTGATGTGGGACATTCTTACAGGTGTAAGGTGGTATATCATTGTGGTTTTGATTTGCATTTCTCTGATTACTAGTGATATTGAGCAGTTTTTCTTGTGTCTGTTGGCCATTTGTATTTCCTCTTTAAAAAAATGTCTTTTTAGTTCTTCTCCCCACTTTTTGATTGGGCATCTTGTTTTGTTTTTGTTTAGTTGTGTGAGTTCCTTGTAGATCAGTGTCATTAATCCCTTATCACTCTTGTGGAGGGCAAAAATTTTTCCCATTTGGTTGGGCTTGTTTTAGTTTTTTCTTTTGTCTCTTTTGCCGTACAGAAGCTTTTTAGTTTGATGAAGTCCCATCTGTTTATGTTTTCCTTCAATTTTTTGCCTTCTGCAGATGATTCCAAAAAGGGATTTCTGAATTGTACTTCATGGAGGGTTTTGCCTAAGTTTTCCTCTATGTATGTTATGGTTTCAGGGTTGATATCTAAGTCTTTTATCCATTTTGAATTAATTTTTGTACATGGTGTGAGAGAGATGTCTTGGTCCATTTTTTTGCATGTCTTAGTCCAGTTTTCCCAGCACCATTTGTTGAAGAGGCTATCTTTATTCCAATGTAAGTTTTTCCCACCTTTGTCAAAGACTAATTGGCTATATGTGTGTGGCTTTATTTCCAGACTCTCAATTCTGTTCCATTGGTCTGATTGTCAGTTGTTGTACCAGTACCATGCTGTTTTAAGTATTATGGCTTTGTAGTATAGCTTGAAGTCTGGAATAGTTAGTCCTCCATTCTCTCTTTTTTTGTAGAGGAGGTTTTTTGATATTCGAGGTCTTTTGTTATTCTATATGAATTTTTGTAATAAAGATGTGGTATATATACACAATGGAGTATTACTCATCAATTAAAAATGACAAATTTGATGAATTTATGGAAACCTGGATGTACCTAGAAGAAATCATTCTAGCAGAAACGAGCCAGATAGAAAGGGACAGAAACCAAATGGCTTCACTAATATATGGTCAACCAAATGAAAATGCACAAGGGGAGAGTGGGGACCAGCTTGAGCGGGTGGGAAGGGGAGGTGGTGGTTGACCCACAGGGACTGAAATGATGTGAAATATATATAAATAAAATTAAAAAAAAAAGAATTCATGGGTCAATACTGTTCTGGTTTTGGTAAACACACTTTCACTGGATCCCAGCCATACCATTTGTTAATTCAGAGTTTGCATATGCTTCCCTGCTATAATAGTAGAATTCCTATTTGTGACAGAAGTCCTATGATTTAAAAAAATGACAAACACTATCTAGCCCTTTAAGGGAAGGTTTGGTTTTCTAATTCCTGCTATAAGAAATAAGTATGTGATCTTAGAAAGAAAAAATAGAAATAACTTGTGAGAAATCCCCAAAGAATTTTCTCTGCACTGGTGATCCCATGTTTTATTCTTATTTTCGAGTCACCTGATAGTTGTTAGAATATAAAAGAGAATAAAAGTTCAATGGGAAAGCAGGAAGATGCTAGTGATTTATAGGAGCTAAATATCTGTTTCAGGAACAAAAAAGTTGATTTACAATTTATTTAAATGACAGTAATTTGATACCTGCAATATATGCTATTTTGCATGACTTCAAGTTTTATTTCATCTTCAATATTCAACAATCAATCTTACTATAGCTTTAAGGATTAGGATAACAGCTAACTACACAAGTTGTTATATACCTGGTAGGTGGAGGATATACTAGTAAGTCTTCATTTTTCTCCAATTTTTTTCTTTATTCACTACTCATTTATTTCTTCTTGACCAAAAAGGAAATTTACATCAAAAAGCTATATTTCCAAAAAGTATGGTGAAGGAATAACACCCAAATTAGACAATTTAAAGATAAGGCTGTTTTCTAACTCATTTCCAATTTTCTGTTGATTTGTACTTTTTTTCCTTTTTACATAGCACAAGTCTGGATGAGTTTTTGCCATAAGTCAGGTTAACTTAACACCTGATGATTAGTGCCATGCAATAGATGAAAAGTATTACTAGTCATAAAACATACCTAGCTTCAGACCCTATGAGCCTGTAAATATAATGATGCCATTACTATATCAATGTGACTCTGAAATTGCTTTTTTAATATTTTTAATATTTAGTACTGAGATAAAATTTTTCTAACCATTTGGGATTTCATGAAATTGCTCAGAAATCATGAGTAAATCTTTTCACTAAAATACTGAGAACTAGTTGAGAAAGAATTGAGTTTATAGTGAGAACCACTATTTTTCTTTCTCCTCCCACTGCTTATTTAAGAGACTTTGTCATTCTATCGCCCTTGGGTTTGACCTAGAATCAGACAGATGGGAACTTAATTACTGGCTGTTCTTTGACAGTCAATGTATTTCTTAACCTCCCCTTTCCGTGTTCACATTTGTGAAATGAGACTAGTAATGTCTGTCAAACAGCTGCTGAGCATTTAAAATGAGTACTAAAGAAACACACAGTAGGTATATTTTTTCTAATAGATGAAAACATTTTTATGTTCATGTTTTCCTTATTAAACAGCAATCTCTTACTACACAGCAATCTACTTGGAATATAGATCTACAATCGTACCAAGTTCATATATTTCAAAACTACTAAGGGGATGCTCATAATTGCCCCTACTTGAAAGGGAACTATAAAAATAAACAGCTATTTCAGCTGTAGACAGGTTGAAATGGCACAACACATTTCATAGATAAGGAAAGCAGTTGATTGAAAAAGGAAACTTCACTAATATTAATATCCATTTATCTAAGTTAGTTGTAAAGATAAGCATGTCAAATAAATCAATATTTCTCAAAAGAAAGCATAAGCCCCAAACTGAACTCACATAAAGAAAGCAGACAATTTTATTTGAGAATATATTATTTTAACTATTTCATTATTTTATTTTTTTCTGTTTTAAAATGTGCAAAAATATTATTTTACATACACACATGCACATGTAATTTTCTGCTCTAATGATGTGATCATGATCTGTTTTGAGAAAGAAATACTCCTCTCTAGAAGCTGTGCAATGGACCAAGTTATACAACTGGGACAAAGAGAAGTAAATTCTCAATAAGTCTCATTTTAAGACTTGTCAGGAACTCTCACTGTGAGCCCTGTTAAGGATCTGCAACCCTTCCCTTTCTCTGGGCAGTTAGTGAGCTTGGTAAACACTCTTAAACAAAAGGGAAGGGTATGTGATTCCAAAAGTGACTCTGAGATACATCACAGTTTAGTCTGTATTCAACTGGTAGACATCTAAAACTCTGAGGGTTACTAAAACAACTTTTTGTAAGAAGAGCTTTAAGAATTAAACATCTAATTTAAATATTTGATTTTGTTCGATTGTTTATAGACTTTTGTTAAAAGGATGGAAATACAAACTATACTACAAGTGCATCATTTGTAGAGTTTTATGTTGTCTTTTGGAAATGGTTTTGCATTAAAAATGTACTTATAAACACAGAAGATTGATACGTAGCTTATAAAACTGGATGTATTATCAATGCTTAGAAAAATATATTAAGAAACTTTAGTAGTAGTTGCTTCTGTTATAAATATGGTAAAATCCTGGAAATGTTGTCCTAGTTCTTTATTCTTTCTTAGACTTCATAACTCTAAAGTCCTTTCATAAGCTGGAAATCAAAATAAAATGGAGTGAAAAACCAATAATAAAAATACTAAAAGAATTTTTGTCATTTTGCAGACTTTTTTGTCACTTTGTCACTTTCATCACAGTTATAAAATAACCCCACTTTAGAGATTTTTGTCACTTTTTGTTTTCTGATATAAGTGACTTTAAACAGACCAACAAATATTCCATGCTCATGTGTTAGAAATTAATTTATTAGTTATAATTTTCTTGATAGTCATATACATCACAACTATTTGTCATACACATCAAACTATTTAAGTAATCATTATAAGTATGTATTATCAAAAGAAATTAAGTCAAAATAAATTCATTTTAGGTGACAAAAGTTTACAAAAATCACAAGATATTTGGTCTTAAGAAGATAAGGCAATACAATTCATTGACACTTTAGTGACAGCAATCAATAAAAACAAATATCAATTTATAAGTTTAAATAACCAGCCAGGTTTTAATGATAGTTTGTAAAAATGTACATCTAAGAAGCTATCACATTATAAAATATCTGTATCTCAATGAGAGTTTATCATAAATATACTTGATCCTACAAGCTAATTTATAGGATTAAAAACTAAAATATAATATTAAGTCTTATTAATGCTTTCTCCAATAATAGTGACACAGAAAGTGTCACCACTATAGGAACAATAGGATAGGAAAACATTTTTTCTGCTTACTCTTGGGTATCCCAAGAATCAAGGTTTTAATATATATTGAAAACTATTGCAAAAGGTAATTAAAAACTTTTGAATTGAAAAGATGTCCTATTGATTGGTAAAAAGGTATTTGCACATCATATATCTGACAGAGACCCAGTATGCAAGGTCAACAAAGAACTCATAAAAACTCAATAATAAGAAAACAATCCAATAAAAGAATCAAGGAATGGGCAAAGGAATCACATAGGCACTTCTCTGGAGTAGACATACAGATTGCCAATAGGCACATGAAAAAAAATATACCATCATCATTATTATGTGAGAAAAGCAAATTGAAACCTAAATGAGATACCACCTGATACCCCTAAGATATCAAAGACCAGAAAATGTGCCAGCAAGAGTGTGGAGGAAATGGAAATGGAAATTTTAACAATATTTGGAGAATGTAGACTGGTCTAGCCCCTATGGAAGAGTGGAGAGTAGGTGTCACGAAAATATTAAAAATAGAGCTATATTGTAGGACACAGTAATATAATTTCTAGGTTTCTTCTTGACATACATCTGAAAGTGTGGACCTATATTCCTAACTCATATAAAATATTTTAAACAAATATTACATCAATGCAAATACAATTGAAAATAAATAAAGTTTCAGGCTAATGTATATAATTCTTTATATTATCAACATACTAAAGTTGTTATATTTACTTTATTATATTTGTAATTATAGTGCTTTCCCTATATATTTCATTCTTCATATGCTCATTTGTTGAAATGCTGTAGATCCAGATGATGAAGTTATTATGAATTAATGTAATTCATTTAAAATACTTAAGGGTTTTGTGCTTATCAGTGTTCTGTTATTTGTATTTGTTCATTTAAGGTCCATATTCTATTTTTTTTGTTGTGATTTCACATAAAGAGAATGTTTATATAGTTCTCAAACTAGCTGAATTATTAGTTCATCAGGTATTCAATTTATATTGGTAAGTTGTCTGACATGACCTTTAGTATTGACTATCTGATATCCTTTGGGTAAAAATACCTTCTATTTTATCTTCTATGAATTGTTACAAAAAAGAAATACCAAAACATGTTTGCTATTTCTCAAAATAAAATATTTAAAAGAAAATATTTTTCAATTAAAGAATATTGTGTTAGAAAAATTAACAAAAATAAAATTAGATACTTGTAACCTTCAAATTAAAAAAATCAGCAATACTAAGGACTTACCATCATTTATACAATGTAACTATCAAGTAATGGCAATATGCAAGCTTTTTTTTTCTTTGAAGGTGAAACAGTCTGTGTAATTTTATCTGTAATTAATTTTACTATATATATATATTTGTTTACCTATTGATATATATATATAGCAATTAATATTTACAAACATTAAAAAAAACACAACCTGGACAGCTTATTAGCATAAATCAGTATTAGTGAATCTTAAACTTTAAAGGAGATTGGGGTAAAATCCTACATGTAACTGAAAGTGGAAGTAAAAGAGAGAAATATGGAATCTTTGGAAACCTGTAATCTGTGTTGAAACACCCAACCACATAACAGTCAGATCAAATCAAGAATGAATGGATTCAGTATACAACATTTGAACAGTTTGATGGGAACTTATATGACTCTTTAAAGGTTACACATATACATACTGCACCAAATTAACCCTAAATCTTCTGAAATCATGCCATGTAGATTTACTAAGCCTCTAATATGCCACTCAATTATGTAACTCTATGAAAGATAACATTTGATTTTTAATACACTCTATTAAATGAAAAGAATGATGCAGATGTGTTCAAAGATATAATAGTAAATGATTTATTTTGGTTTTGTGACACACTGTAATTTGCTGTTTTGTCTAAAATGCCTTCTTTTATCAAGTGGTGTTTTAACTAATTCATGTTTTCAATTCCACAGGAGAATCCTATTATATTATCCTGATCATAGCTTCATAAAAATCTCTATAAATTTTTCAAATATACTTCATTAATATCATCGACTTAATACCAAACATGTGTATTTGAATTTTTTATAGTGTTCTTGTCTCTCTAAAAAATTCTTGTTTTGTTTTCTTCCCCTTTTTCATTCCCTTGCATTTTGTCTAAATATTTCCTCTTCCTGTTTCAATTTATTAATATTTCCTAACTTTCTTGACTTGTGTGTCTTTTCATATCACAAGGTACACTCCTGATGATCCATAGTACTTATTCCATTTGTAATGTCAGTTTATTTTTTTATGTACTGTTGATTAACATCAGTAACATGCAGTCGATTAGATGAAGCAAGGTCTCTATCTCTGTACTCACAATTACACTTCTAGCACCTAACTTATTAGACTTTTTACATGGTTTAGAATGAATAAATTATTTTCAAGTCCCCAGGGTTTAAAGACACATTATGCTAAATTGAAAGACAGTTAAATAAATATCATCACAAACAAATATAAAATTCAGGAACAAAAATATAAGGAAAAAAGTTTGGGAAAGAAAACTAGCATTCCTGAGAATGATCTATGATTAACCCTCAGAATAAAGGCCATACACTTTGTAATATAAAAACTGAGAAACTGAGAAACCTTCAAAAACTGAAAAACCTGTGATGTGAAGTTTAAGAGAGTGTTTCAACTCCTTATATCTAAGAAGTGGTGTGTGTGGGGGGGTAGATGTCACAGATCTTATCCCAAAGCTCACCCTCTTTCCACCACTCATGACTGAACTACTTGTAGCTACATCATGTTGGGATACTTCTTAGCTGCTACTAGCCTTGGCTCTCGTCTCTTAAGTCTGAAAAATGAGTTATATAGAAATTGTGAGTTTAAGCCAATCTTAAACTCAGTCTTGTTAATTGCTTTTTCTCTTTTCCCATAAGTGCAGCTACAGTTTAAATGCTTCTTCAATTGTTGATTACCACACTCACAATATGCCAGATGTTATCTCGTTTGAATTGTGCCCACACACTGCAGGTGCAAAATGGAAACCACAATTGGGTAAATTTGGATTTAAGTATCTCTGTGCTTTCATTTAATCTATATGCTTGGCCATGTAAATCATTTGCTTCTGATTTTTTTTCCAGTTTTTCTTTTCCTAGCAGCTATAGTTCCTTAAAACTTTTGGGCAGTGAAATTGCTAAATTTTCTAAAATAAAAAAAATCCTCACCCCTATGTAACTGTGCAATTTCCCCAGACTACAAATAAATTACTCTTGCACATTTTTATTTTCACAAATATAACATGAGTAAGTCAGCTTACTTTATAGTGAACAGAAAACTTAATGGGACACGGCCATAAAATACTCAAAAATCTATAAGCAAGATCTATATCTAATATAATTTCACAAATTGCTCTTCATTAATTTTAAGCAATGGATCCCTTTATAATTCCTCTTAATTCTTAACAAATGCATTCTCTGTTCATTCTCCCATGCAGCCATATCCAAAATATAAAACTTCTGTGTGATATCTATAGTAGTGTTTCTATTGACTACAATACTTTACTAGTGATAAAAGAACATGAAGATTTTTTTAAATGTCCATAAAAATACCTATTTTAGGGCATGTTCTGGTCACCATTATATAGTATCTGAATGCCATTATATCTTATTAAAGAAACTGGCATGCTATTGTGTGAAATACATTAGGAAAGAACAATATATTCCTGAATATTTTCCATTTAAATTCTACCTCTTTTGAATCACAGAATGGTCATTTTCTGTATTTTACTTCAGAATAGCGTTCCCTGTGATATCAAGTCTATTAGTGACAAAATTATGTACACTTCCTTTAAAGATTTCTCTACCTCTGTACTTAAGATAGTTTCCAAGTCAAAAATCCATGCACTTAATTTTGTTGCTCTTTTGAGCTTTTTGTAGAACTCAGAGTCAAGGGATCCTGGATATATTATTTTTAAGCAGCAACAAGAAACAGTTATTTTTTTTTCTCAAGTGGTTCTACAAAAACTAATTGTTGGAAAAACAGAGGGAACAATGCTTGTCCAATTGTTGCATTGAAGTAACATTCAAGATTCCTCAAGTCCAGGCAACAGCATTTACTACCTGTCCTATAACACATTTAAGAGGCATCAAGATTGAAAAAAAAAAATAGAGAAAAGAAGAGATGGGGGAGGGAGGAAGGGAGAGGAAAGAGGGAGGAGGGAGAATAGGAAAGAGGGGGAGAAGGGGAGGGGGAAAAGGAGAAGGGAGAGGGGGAAGAGGAGGAGAAAAAGAGAATAAAAGGAAGGAGGGGAAGGAAAGAGAAGAAAAGAAGGGAAGTGGGGATGGAGGGAGGGAGGGAAGGAACGAAGGAAGAAAGGAAGGAAGGAAGAAAGGAAGGAAGGGAAGGGAGGGAGGGAGGGAGGGAGGGAGAGAAAGGACAACAGAAAGAGGAAAAGGAGAAAGAGGAGGAAAAGAAAATGAAAGAAGAGACAAGAAATGTGAGCTAGAAGAAGAGGGGGGAGGAAGAGAGGAAAGAAGATTTTGTTTTGTTTTTAATATACAGAGGTTACATAATCCAATAGCAATCTGTTTTTACTAGTGCTATATCATGCTAGGCACAATAATTTTATTGATAATCTATTGCCATGGTTTAATATACTAATGCAAGTCTCACTGATCCAATGAATTAATGTGCTATAGATTTTCTCCACTCTGGAGATTTTAGAGAAAACCACATGTTGCTAATGCTTTGTAATTTATTCTGCATTTATTCTTCACATCATGCTTTTCATGTTTTAACTTATTCAAATATTGGAGAAATATCCACCAAAACTGTCCTAAACTGAAGGGGCATGTAGTTAATATTTATATTGACTTTGAGTTATTATGATCAAGCCATTTTGATAAGGGATTGTGTCCATTTATGTTCATGAATGATTCAGAAGTTGTAATTACCATTTAAAAAATAATGTAAAAATTAACTGTCTTGGTTGTATGATAACCATTATACAAATATAATTTGTAGTAGAGCTTGGAAGTAAAAACTGAAATTTTAACACCCACCTTCTTATGAGTTGGTCAGAGAATTCATTTTCCTTTTATTTTTCAGGCTACTTTTTTCATTTAGTAAATAGTTTCTTTATCATCATTTCCCCATTATGCTTACTGAAATGCAAATCATACTTGGTGTTTTATTTTAGGATTTAGATATATATCTGGCTTACTGGTTATATATTCTTTCCAAACATGTTCTGCTGAATAAAATCCCTGGGGAATATGATTGATCAAGTTTCTTTATTGTAACTAGTTTTAAAGACAGTATGGATATGGTGGTGGAAGAACCCCAGGGGAATACAACATAGATGTGGATTAGAGATAGAGATATAATGTGAACAAAAATGAATAAAAGAAAAAACAAAGACTGCATGGGGATAAGGAATAAACATAAAAGACCAAGATCAAAGACTGCAAATTGGGACATTGTAAAGTTTGTTTTAGGAAAATAAAGTAGTGCATAGGAAGCAGCCATCACTACTTGTAGAATGTAGAATGAGAGTGTTTGCTTTTTATAACAGATTGAGAATAATATGGATCTTGGCCATGATAGAGTTAAAGATTCACTATGAACTGTTCTCTGTCCTCAGAAAAGTACTTTAAAATATATACATCCACAGCATCATGGAGCTAATTTAGGTAAAACTATTAAAACATAAGATTGGAGGGTTTATGTGCTCAGATATCAGCAGAGATGTGTTGATACATTTTATATTCCAAACCTACAATTTAATGAACCAGAGATTAGTCAGCTCATTTTAAATAAAACTGGTAAGCCCCTCTTACATGATAATGAAGAGTGGGGGTCAAGGTTCCCATACTACTTTGTCTAAAGCTTTTCTGATTATTCTCCTGGGGTAAGGTTTACCATATGTGTGTGCATGTCTAGAGGCAAAGAATGTAATATATCCTGAGACAGTATACTCTCCATGAAGTCAGCAGACCCAATTCTCCTCAATTTTGTGTATGGTCTGTGACATATTTCCCTAACAGAGTGCCTGAGGGTTCTGTACTATGTTTTGCCATTTAAGACTGTCATTGTTACTATGGAAGATAGGGGAGACTCAGCTAAAGTAAAAGTGAGCCTGGAATCTGCTCACTCAATACAAGCTAGTTACTTCCATGCCATTAATTTCTTCTTTTTCTTAAAATTGAGAGCTAAGAAATAACTGTTACTAATTAAGGGTTTCAATGCTTACAGTTTCATTCAGTCCAACTAATGATACAATAAGAATATACAAATTAACAAAGCAAATGTAAAACTTCAATGATGTCATGCCTCATTGGAAGACAGAAGTATCATAGGAAGTCTCAGGGGATCAGAATGTGCAACTCAACATATTCAACAGAATATGTTGAGTAATATTCTGTTGAATATTACATAATTCACTCAACATTCAATGGAGAATATAAATGTGTGCAAATTCAAGTTTTTAATAAAATGCTAGAATCTAGAGATAATAAATCAGCTTGATCAAAAATACTGATGAATCTGGACATCTGGGGAAATTATTCAGAAATTATGAAAAAGATGCATTTCAATGGAAAAACAGTATTACAATACCTTTGAACAATAATTTATAGCAGAAAAATATAAATTAATAAGAAGTTAAGACACATGAAGTAATTACGGAGAACATTTTACAGTATTGTTGATAAGCTACAAAGTTCAGAGTCATGAAAATGAAAGCGAATTTTATTTTAAGTACTCTATATTGAACAATTGGAAAAGACTAAAGAAAATTATAATACCATTTAGCTAGACAATAAAATCTATGAACTTAATGGAGATTTTATAAAATTAACCACTTTCAGGGCAAAATAGCATTTGTAATAAAAGCTGGCAATTTTAAGTAGCAAGAAGATATCACTGTTTGAAGTTTTGTGTCAAAATTACTGAATTCCCTGACATATCCTCAGTCAAGTAGATTTAACCTCAGTTTTGTCTATCTCAAAGTTTTCTACCTGGTCATGTTTTTGTAACATTTCCTCTAGGCTCAGGTTACATAGAAACTCTTGTTTTGCATCAAGATTCAGCTAAACATATGAAACCAAATATCCACACTGCTTAGATTAATGAAATAAGAATTATAATCTTCCAGATACATCACATACATAATATATACTAAGTCATGCCATTTCTCATTTTATAAATTTTGCACTACTACAAATAGGAAACCATTATTAGGACACACTTAGCACACATATAGTTTGTCCTCAAGATGACAATGATCAGTTTAATAACTAGTTGGTTTCAATGGAAAATATTAACTTTAGGAAATTGATTGAACTATACATAATCAGGTCTATTGAAAGGGTAACTTTCATGTTAAATGTCTGTAAGATTAGAAAACATTATTTGAGAAGGTGCAATATGATAAAACTTTGATTGAACATTGAGAAAATATCAATTTTTGACCTGATTCTTACTCATTTGCTTGGTGACCTTGACAAGCCTATTATTCTCTCTGGACCTGATTAAAATCATGGTATTTATAGCTTACGAAAAAAAATTAGAAGTTCCATATAATTTCAACATTACCATCAACATTAATAATATTAGTTTTGAGATTATTTTTTAAAAAATAAAATATTTGCCTCAGTGACAATATATAATGCTTTCAATTAAATTTGACAAGTTTGATCCTCCAAATTCATGAATAGCTAAGTGTGAGGATTTTATCTTACTCGTATCTAATTAAAATCTCTCCTCCCTATTTTTCTTTAAGACAGGAATTCTCTTGTCCTTGATTTCTTTCTTTTAAAATTTTATTTTGTTTAACTATCCCTCCTGTCCTGAGTAAATCTGTTTACCATCCCCACCTAGAGGAATGATTTTAAACACCTCCAATAAGTCATAATTACAATCACTTCTCATTTTATATGATAGCCTATTCTTTCATTTGTGCAGAAAGGATAAAAAAAATTTAGTATTCACTGTAGTTTCTTCACTTTTATAAATGGTATTTCCTCCTGCACTGCTTTCTGCTGCAGTCCCAGAAGCACTTACTAATTCTGAAACCCTCTCTTGGGTGATTCTCTGAATTGAAAATTGTGACCTTGAGGCTGTGCTGATAGATCACTTCTTGTGTGCTCTGATTCCATGACTATGTTGAATTCCAGAGAAGAGTATCTTTACTTTGCTCTGGGAGATTCATTTGTCTCAGGGGTCTGTGTTTCTCTTACCTCATGGGAGACATTTTAGGTATGTGCACACTCTGGGCACTGAATACAAGTGGAAACATATGGCCAATAATATTCTTATGATATATTCACATAGAAAAAAAAAGTGGGAGAGTTCAAGCAGAACATTATAAATCAAGTAGCAAACCAGGCAATTTCATGTTATTGCATGTATCAGAGAGTCAGCATGTATGAGTCAGAGAATGTTTTGTTTTTTTTTTATTTTTTTATCTCTACCACCCCACAGAAAATGTTCTTTTTTGAGTGAATCACCCATCGTAGAAATTATAGGCCCCCTAAAAAAAAATATATATATATATATATATATATAGCCTGAGAATCGGACTCCTTTTTAATGATTATTTTTATATTGAATATAATACACAAACTAATATTAATAAATTACATTTTGTGGATTAATTCAAAGTATCACATTTAGTAATAACTACTGGATAATAAAATAGTCTATTAAGATTATCCAAGCTTATAAGGGAAGAAGCTAAATTCCAAAAGTTATATGAAGGAACCAGGACATCCAAGGTTATATAAGGTATGTGGTTATTATAATTCAGAGGACCCTGAGATCTTAAAAATCCTGCCAACTTACTGGGACTATGTTCCCAAGAACAAAAGCATCACTCCCCAAGAGAACTAATGAAGCTAAAAGTATGAAGGTAGAAATGACTAGCCCTCATAATCCACACTGATCAGAAATCAAATAAAAAGTCTGGGGTTTGGAGTTTGGACAATATGGAAAGTACTTTTACTGCTTACAGGCATACATGGAAGACCTTGATAAAGTTATTTTGGTAAGTCTCTATACTGCTCACTCTGCCCTGGAAATACACATTCAAGAAGACATGCGATAAATTATGGATTGTTTAAGGTTCAGTGTAATACAATGAAATGACAATCATTCCAAAAACCAAGGTCTTGTTGGACAAATCCAACACTTGGCAGAAACTCTCTCCTGACCTGAAAGGGCTCGGAGCTGTCATTGTATTGTGTTCCCTCCATAGCTCATCATCAGTCTCCATGACACTGTTACATTTATTTGCCAGCTTTCTGATAAGAAGTCTGACTTAATAAGAGAAACTACTACTAAATATTGTAAAATCAAAGTAGCTATGTGATACTTGAGTAAACCAAGGAGGAAATCAAATATGAAAAGATAAGAAAGGGCAATAATTTTCATATTGGAATGTACATGTATTACACATCAAATGTTTCCAATAATCCTGTAGGGAGTTTACTGATTCATCATAAGATAAATCATTGCCTTCATCCCAAAGTTTATGTACTGTCATGCTCTTGTTGTTTTCAATGCCAGTGTTTAGAATTAATCTTTTAATTAATATATGCTAGTTGTGGATAGAAGAAACCCAATTCAACTGATGCATGCAAAGATGGAGTGTTTGACTGATATAACAGAGAAATCTAAGAAATGTGCTCTCATATGACATTACATAGGTATTCAAAAAAGATATTCAAAAACAGCTCTGCTAAGGTAACCACTCTTCACCCCTGCTTTACTTTTAGTTGATGTTGTTGGATTTATTTTTATGCAGCTATCTCCAGTGAAATGATATAAAATGATAACCATTAATAAGATGATTTTATATCAGGTTAGATATCCTTTAGGAAAGACAAATAATGAACAAACAACAGTACACATATGTAAAGGGAACCCAATACAATTACACCATGGGTAAGTATAGAGGCTTCCTTAAAGGAACACAAGATACTGGAAGTGTCCAAGAATTCGATTCAATTCTGACAGTACCTTAGATAGCAATATGTCTCATAGGGTAAGAGTCCCATGTCATTTACTTCAGATGCCAGTTGCAAGCCCAGGTTGCTACATGTGCTATTAATCATTTCACTGCAGTCTGTATGTACCCACAACCCTTGTATCGGGTTTAATTAATTTGCCATAGTGGCTCACAGAACTCAAAAACCCTATTTACTCTTTAAGTTACTGATTCATTGCAAAGAATATTATTGAGCGACAGCCAGACAGAAGAAATGTAAAAAGCAAGCTGAAAAATGAAGCAATTTCATACCCTCTCCAGGTGCCACATTATTCCCAAACACCCATGTGTTCACCAAGTCAGAAGTTCTTAGAATAACCCCCTTTTGGTGTTTTATGGAGAACTGATAACATTAGCATGGCTTTTAACTCCTTGGGCATAACACGCTGGGTACTCAATTTCCAACCTCTCTTCTCTCCCTGAAGGACCAGGGCTGGAACTCAATATGCTAACACTCTTATCACATAGTTGGTTCACCAAGCAATCAAGCCCTATGTTTAGGTGCTTCCAAAAGTCACCTACTCACATAACAAAAAACACATTTAACACTCTCACCACTTAGGATTTTGAGAGTTGTTGGCCAGAAATTGTGGATGAAGAACATGTTTGGAGGAGAAATATATTTTGTCATCTGACTGACCAAGCAATTACTTTTCATAAATCACAAAACTTCCTTTTTACTACTGACACTAAAAACCAAAGATAAGCATCTCATTAGTTCAACGGAGGTCCTGAGTTTAGTAAGGAAACTGAAATGCCCTAAGTGATCACATCGGGCTCAAATTTATACTGGCGATCTATAATTTTGCCCATTCACTAATGTAGGGTAGGCAAATAGACCTCTAAATTAAATGGCCCCCTTGGGAGATAATGGAGTTTAACCCAGATGCTAAGAATAACACATCCTTAAAGCTTAAAATTTGAACAGTGACTCTTTTGTCTTTTGTACATTATTTGCATGGAATTTTTTGACAAGCATTGTGCTAATGTTTTTAATTACTAAAATCAAGCTGAAATCATCAAGATCCAAATTCATCAGTTCACATTATGCTATGCCCACTAAACTTGTTTTCATATGAAATTAATAAATTTTTGTTTTCCCAAATGAAAGACTGGACCACAGAAATTCAGGTCCTAGAAACATAAAGAGTTGTTGATTGCTTGAAATAAACAGAAATAGGAATAGTCAGCTGGCAAGGAGAAATCAGAGATGGGGTTAGATTATTTTAAGAAAAAAAAGAAAAAACAATAAATGTCCCCAAGATCTCTATTACAGAGAACAAGACACTAGTGGCAGAGTTTCAATACAAAGCAAAGGGACTTTTCATAAGTATCTGCCTGAGAACACATACTAATCTTTTGGCCTCCCTTCTCCTATGCCAGTTAGTTTCAAATATTATAGTATGTTAGCTATGTTTATATAACAGATAAGTGCAAATGCCATATAAAAACCTTAGGCTATTGTAGGTTAAGGCCCCATAGATATATGCAACATAATAAGCCTAGCTGAAAAATAACCAATCACACAAACAACAAACTAGCAGACAAAATTTTATTCCCAAATCTTGGTCACCAAAAAAGGAAACTTACAATAAAACCCAATTAAATTTGAGGCTATTTTTTTAAAAAATGATTAAAAATTTACAACAAGCATATTGTCTGGACATTGAAGTCAGAAAATCTGTTTTGCATGACAAATTGTTTTATTCATATATATTATATTAGCAAGTATTTATGTATACCTGCCATATCTGATTTTGTTTCATGACTATCTACCAAAAAGTGTGAGTGCATGTATATCAATATGTGTTTCTATCTATGAATTCATTTATGATAGTCTTCTCTGGAAGCAAAATGTTCATTATCACTGTCCAATTTAATTATCATTGTCCAATTTAAATGCAGAAAGAGAATAAAGATTAAGACCCTGTACTTTTCATTTAGCAGGTTCAGCTAACTTATTTGTGCATCCAACATAATCTGTTAAAAATCACCGTAAGCAAAATATAACAGATTGTAAACGGTTGCTCATATTAACTTAGCTAAGTACTTGTAATCTAGCTAAGCGTTATTTAACAGAACATAATTGCAAAACAGTATGATACCTCCAGAATTATGTGACTCAATCATATTTTGCAATCAGAAGACTAAAATAGAGAATACTAGAAGAGCAGGAGATGCTCTTCAGATAGATGCAGGTGGATTGCTGTCTCCAAACTGAGAAGTCCATATGAAAAAAATCTAATTCTTCCTCCTGGTATTTTATTTCATTAATTTTTGTTTGAAACAGGTACAAAATATAGTAAGGGGTAAAAGAGAACACCACTTGTCTAAAAGAAAAAGCACTTTCAATTTGTAAACACTGGACTTTGGTTAGAGAAGAAGCTTTTCTAGAACTCCAAAAGTTTGTCTTTAAATGTTAATAATCAATATTAAAAGACTTTCAAATACTTTTTATATTGTAGAATATAAAGAAAGGAAATATTCAGCAAGAGGACTGTCTTGCCCATAAGGAAATAATGATTCATCAGAGTTAGTGGTTCACCAACTATTGTCCCTTGACCACAGGAAGCATCAGGATTACCTGGATTATCAAGGCCTGGAAATGAAAGTTGTCAGACTCCACCTACTGAATCAGTAATATGGGGGTGGAGTTTTGCCATCTACAATTTGAGAAGCCCTCTAGGTATTCTAATGCACAATAGAGAATCACTGATGCAATTTAAAAGAAATTTAATAGGCATGATTTAGAGATAATTGTTTGAAAATGAGTCACCACTGCTGCCCATCTAGAGATCTAAACCCTAAATGGTTCAGATTATTCAATCTACACACCCCAAAAGTGCCAAAGGAATGCACTTCAGTCTTTCTTTTGATCACAGGACACTCCAGAAAGAATGTAAACCTTTTAACCCTATCCTGTTGTAGAATGAATTAGGCAGACTTTTTCCTGAATAAGGCTGTGAGACCAGCACCTGGACTACTGCATCATCCCCATGATTGTGTCAGTGGTGTGTAATTGTGTTTAAGTGTACATGCCTCAGCCTATGAGAGAGGATAAGGTGATACAGGGACAAAATGCACAAAACAAGCACAAAAGAGCAGAAGAGAATGCCAGACAGAGAGAAAGTGAGCCTGGAAAGAGTATGAAGACTCCTGGTGGGTTGGGAGGCTCACCTGCCTCTCAGCCGCCACTCTTCTGGACCTGCCCTGCCTTGCCCTGCCGTGCCCTCCCTGTGGTATCTGTGTAACTGCTAAAACCAATAAAGAACCTGTGAAGATTGGTGAGCCTGATGTTTGCCCCTACAATTGGCACAAGGGTTGGTTGCATTACAATAGGTGATGAAAATAGGATGGTTACCCAACACCTGTCCAGCACAAATGGGTCCTGGCCTAGCTTCAGAGTCCTATGTATACTAAGGATAGTATATGGGGGCTCCTGTCTGCCCTCAAATCGAGTCTGCTATGTTAAGAGGACCCAAAACTGAGACAAGGTAGATTCAGAGTCTGAGGATTTGGTGACCATAGACAGATCTTTCACCAACAAATATGGATACTATTCTCTTTCCTTAGCACAGGGTGATCCATAACATTATGCCCCTTCTCCTAAATATAGGTCACCTGGAGAGAGAAAAAAAAAGTTATAGTGAACTAATTCACAAAGTAACCGAGTTCCTTAAATTAACAATATTGTGAATATGGTATCTGATAGTTTTTTCATTTGAAAATAGTATTTTTTACTATGTAGAAATTTATTTTCACATCATAGTCTAGAGCAATTGATTTTTAGAATGCAACCACTAAAATAACCAGATGACTTTAATAACTTTAAAAATGAACTAAAGGTGTTCTTACAGTTAGGCAATTGTTTTATCTCTACTTGAAAGGTCGAGTCACGCAGTGATTTTTCAATAACTGACATTAAGTATAGATTTGTTTAAGAATTATGCTGATTGGTTTTCCTTTATTATTTCACTAATACAACAAATCTCTTGAACAGATATTATTTTATATATTATAAAATCAAGACATTACACACTACACATCATACTACAGTAAGATTCAGGCACAGGTACATATCAACATCAAGATCTTCATTTCTACATGTAGGGTAAATGAAGTTTCAGGCCTCTTGCTCTTCTGCCATTGGCCTCTACAACTAGCATCTGTGGTATTGTGCCCTCCCCTTGATTGTATATGCCTGGGCAGTGGGTGGTTGCATGTATGAGTGAGTTTACCTGAGCTTGAGAAAGGATAAAAGGGTGGCATCACCCCCCAATCTCCACCCTCCCACCTCCTCCACCCCCTATATGAGAGCAGGGAAGAACAGGTAAAGAGAGAATGAAACACCATCAAAGAGAGAAAGGGGCCAGGGAAAGAGTGTGAATATTTCTGGAAGGCTAGAATGTTCAACTGCCTTCCAGCCACCACTAGTCCTCCCCCAGGCCCTGAACCTGCCCTATCTGGTGGGTCTATGTAACTGCTAGAACCAATAAAGAACTTGCACTGCAGCTGACATCATGGGCAGAATGATTCACTACACTATGGTATGTCAGAGTGTATTAACAAATGCTAAGTAAAATATTAAATAAAATGCAAAGTAAAATACCTATATATAGTGTGTTTTATATAGGTGCTCAGTAAATACACATTCAATGAATGACAACTACCATTCATTTTACACAAACTCACCACTACATTGCATTCAGATGAGCCTTATGCCATCTTATGAATATCTCTTTGACCTCATTTATATTTCTCCTTAACACCACCACTTGAAATACAATTCTACTTGTTCATGTTTGTCTTTATTTGCCTGTCCCACTCACCACAAGCTCTGTGAGTGCAAGACTTTGTTGCTAGCCCACTCTTGTGTCCTTAGTGCTTAGAATACAGTTGAGATACAAAAATAAATAATAGCCTCAATGAAATGTTTATAAGTGAAATAACGTGCCATTTTTATTGACATAAGTGTTTGTGAATGAGTAGTGACAAAGAGCTAACACCTTTTCCTTCAAACAGACATTGGATGCTGCTGAAATAGTCTACAGTCTTATCTGTGGGATTTCAGGGAAGCAATGTATCAATATACACTTTAGCTCTGTTGAACACCCCTCAACTCAAGGCATTGATTGTGCTGTTTTGTTGACATATTTGAATTTGATAAAGTGCCACAGTAAGCAAGCAACAATGGCAGTTGGGTGTTTACCAGAGAGGTAAGAAGTAGAAATCTGAGAAGACAGAAACCAATGTTACAAGGGTGGGGGGAGATAAGAAAAACATCACATTGCTTTGCAAAGATTTATACCACCCTATTGTGGGAGAGAAAATCCTAAACTCCACTAGGCTACCGTCAGTTCCACTGGTGGTCTCTCATACCACCTGCCCATCATGGTTAACCCAGCAGGGCATAGTCAGTTGCGAGGCAGGGGGCCAATTGCAACAAAAACACAACTCAGAACAAGAGCACAAAATAAAGGTTTTAGGGACAGCAATCTAAGACACAGCAATTCCCAGGAACCTTTTATCTCTGCAGGCTGGGAGGAATTTTGGTTCTTATTTGTTTTCACCTAGCAAAGATACCCTGTTGGCACTAGGAGCTTCAGAAAGTACCTGCCAAGTCTATGTCAGTCTTGGCCAGTTTTCAATGATGTGCTATACCATACATTAAACTTTATGATACAAGAAAGCAAGCTTGAGTACCTGGATCCCTGTGCTAAAGACCCAGCTAAAATGCAAAGCTTGCTTAATCGCTGTACAGAGGAGCTTCAGATGTAATGCTTCATTCAGTTCATAGAGCGAATCTAGATAGCTGTGAAGAAAGATCACTCAGCTTACAGAAAGAACACTTTAATTTTAGGTGTACTTTTTTTTTCCTTTCTGTTCTCTCCCTGGTCATTGTGGTTCTTCTGATGTTGCCAAACAGTTCACTTTATTCCCCCAAAAGGCAGAAAATAAAGAAGATTGGAAAAGTCACATTTTTTTTCAGGTAGATTCTACTAGAATTATAAATATTAGGATAAAAACATTTTTTAATCCTTTTGAACATAAATTTGAAAGTGAGACTTATCCCAACCCTAAATGTAGTCATTTACTTACACTTGTCATTTAGGGTACACATACAGGAAACCCCCAAGCTTTCATTCCTTTGACCACAACTAGAAAGAGGTATGGTCAAAAGCAAAACTGAGAAAGGGAAATAAATAAGAATTCGATGTTGTTCTTTTTGTTTTTGTTTTTGTTTTTTCCTGTAACACTACAAGAAATAGGCCAGAGCTTTACGGAAAAATAGCCAAAGGTAAAAGATTTGCCACTTTCTTACTCGCTTGTCATATTGACAAAAAGAAATAAAACAGCAATTTCATAATAAGAATGTTGCCCTTTGGTGCTAAATAAATATGCTATTAGTCTAAATGAATTTCATAGGCCTTTCCTCTCTCTTTTGAATTGAAATTTTCAGAATGCAGAAAGGGGATTTATATGATTATGGGCATCAGGACTGAATTCTGAAATGCAATCAAGACCCGAGATAAACAGGGAGGTAGAATGTCTAAAAGCTATGATAATAGAATTCTTAAAATGTGGTTCTGAAAAATAATTCTAAAGAAAAATACGTCTAAACAACTAAAACTACATTATCCCAGACAGGACATCACTAATTCCATGGAATATTTTTCTAATTTTTAAATTTTATTTTATATAGTAGAGAAGAAAAACGTTACAGCTTTTCAGGTTTATCAATAAAAATAACAGTGGTAAATGTGTGCGATCAATTTTATATTATATGCAAAGCAGCTGAGTTTTAATGAATGCTTTTATGAGAATGAATAGACATTGACAGACAACCTATTATTTCATATAATGTAATCAATGGACTTGAGTGTTGTTCTATGAGCTTGCCAGGTCAAGGTATTTCAATATAAGGAAATATTCCATTATGACCAAAGGTAAACAACTCATCATTTCTGGATCTAAGAACTGACTAAATCCTCCAATTACTGTATTTGATGACTGTCAAAAAGAGAAAAAACTCATTAGTTGAGCATAACTTCCTGATTATCCCCACACAGTAAAATCTTATTTTTTATGCAAAAATGGGTTGCATTTTGGAAAAGCACTGTTGCATGGAAAATGTATTAAAAGAGCTCTGTGATACGTGCCTAATGTTTTTGTATTGTTGAGGAATTTGGAAGACAGTATTACGCATACAGATGTGCTACAGATCATTAAAGATCAAGAGCTTTCAGATTGCAAAGTCAACAGACTGATACAAAGACCCAAGGGGACTAGCAGCATCTTACTCAGAAAAGGAGTTTTGAGAAAAGTGATAATCTAATCATGGTTTTCTTCCCCCATCTAACACTCTTATTTGCATTCTCTATTACAAAAAAAAAAAAAAAAACATAATACACACTTTATTTTAAATTAGTATATAGGAAATAATTTACCAACATTGTAAAGAAAATAGTATATTAACATCTGATTCGTATGAGAATAGGCAGATATTAAATCAGTAATATTCTGTAGCATATTAATAATAGTTTTGTATGAGGAAAGAAATAGAGGACATTTATTGAGAATAGCACTTAACAAATTTTGAAGGCTTTTGTTTTTGTTTTGTCATTTAAAAAGGATGTCTCAGACACAAAGTTTGAGTAATAGGGCAGCATTTCAGATCTAAAAATATTCTGAAATTATCTATTTAGATGTTACCAATAATTAGAAATGACTGAAATAAACGTTCTAATTGAGAACTCCCTCTGAGGTAGATGCCATAAATTTTGAGATAGTGAAAATGACTTGGGTTTAATTTATTGCCAATATTTACTAAAGAACAAAGGATTTCTAGAGAAATTACTCAGATGAGAAACATGAGTTTATACATAATACATAATTCTCCTGAATAATCCTATTGTTAAGATGACTTAGTATCAGAAGAATCTCATATGCCTAAATAAAGAACATAATTAAAGACTACTTTCAAGAGATGGCGATGAAATGGGTCAAGTTTCCACAGCATCAGGATCAGGCTATTTTCCTTTTGCCACCAGGCTCTAACTGTCCTTGTTTCTAGACTCCAAATTCCCCCTTGTCAACAAGGATCTAATTCACTGTCAGATAATCAGCAAAAAAATTGTCATTGCTACCAGACCATACAGGCCAAATCAAGAAATTGTGCTTCTCTTTTGCTCTTTGAATGGGTCTATAATAGAAGATGGATCCTTCTCCCCTGTGCCAAAGTTGACCCTTAAGTTGACTAGAATCTTAGAACTTCTTCATTTCCTCAAACTTAAGCACCTGCTTTTCTGTCTTGTCAACTCCTATTCGCTCACCTTCCATGCAATTAGTCCTTTAATGCCTGCTACTCTGCTACTTCGGGCAGCCTTTAATTTTTTTTTTTTTTAAGTATCTATCTGGATCTCTGAACAGTGACAGCTCCTAAATTGTTCATGGCCATGCTTGACTGGCCTGACTATCAGTAATATGCTGATAGTTCTCTTGGAAATTCCTGAGACCCATACCTGCCTATACCTGTCTCTTGTCATATATTCTCTTGATACTAGACTCTGCCTCTTAACACTCAATTGTCTTTTGGGGAGTGGAATACTCAGAATTTGCTTTAAAAATGTCATACAGAGTAGTTTATAGGCAAATTTCTTTAAGTCTGGAAAATTAAATTGAACAGTGAAAATCTAAGACAATGATGAATGAAATAACAAAGAAGGAAGACAATGGAGTTTAAAAATCTTGAAACTGACTAAACAATATGGAATTGGATTAAGATAAGTGCACACCAAACTCAGTACACTGAGCGCTGAAAGAAATGTATTTACCCTTTTCCCTAGTATATCTGCCTTGTGATTCAGGCTCTGATAATGAATCAAGTAAAAATTACATTCATACACGTGCCTACTTTTTTTTTTTTTTCTTGTGGGAGGGAGATCCTCCAGGGTTCTGTAATACTTTTCTTCTCTCTGCAGACTTTCTATATACCTTCATGGTAATAACTCAACCAAAACCAGTAGAAAATGAATGGAAATTATATGGCCACAATATATAAACTAATTAGGAAATAGTTGCTACCCCCAAGGAAAAGAAGCTGCCAAATTTGTTATAAAGATGAAATAGCTAGGATTTATCAATCTATTTTAAAGTTGGAGATGCAAGAAGAGCCATAGAACAGACAATAGCTCTGTGATATTAATAAATGGGTTGTGCACAAGATAGTACCTCATTTACAAATATTAAAAATGGACTCTATACAAGATTTGCAAATTAAGATGGAAAATAAAACTAAAATAAAATGACACAGAAATTGTAGAAAAAAATCTAATAGAGAAAATTAGAAAAATCAAGCTAAGAGGTAGATTCCAGAATTTGCTACATCTTAAACTGTGAAATAGTCCTTCTTTTGTAATAACTACAATGATTATGAATGTGTATATATTTCTTTAAATTAGTATTTCTATATTCTCTATGTAAATATCCAGAAGTCAGAAATGTGGGAACTGAATAATACAGAATTTCTATTTTTAATTTTTTAAGGAAATATTATATTACTTTCCAAATTGGTTGCACCAATTTAAAATCCTATTAACAATGCACACATTTTCCCTTTTCTCCACATTCTCTCTAGCCCTTGCTTGTTTCTTGAATTTGTCATACTTGTCATTCTCAAGGTTATGAGGTGACAATACATTGTTGCTTTGATAGCAATTCCCTAATACTAAAAGATGATACATATTTTTTAATGTGTCCTTTGCCATTTATATGTTTTCTTTGGAAAAAGTGTCTTTACAGACATTTTGTTCACTTGCTATCAAGTTGGTTGTTTTAAGTATTGTGTTTAATGAGTTCTTCATATATTCTGGATATTTATACTTTAATTGAATGTGTGATACACAAATCTCTTCTCCCATTTTTGTTTCAATGGTAATTTCTGTCAATGTGCACAATATTAATGTAGTACCATTTGTTTATGTTTGCTCTTGTTTCCTTTACCATTGGAATCAAGTCCCCGAAGTGAATTCTAAGGATGATGTTGAGAAACTATTGATGTCTATTTGAAAATCTTTCATTTTATATATTGAATACTAAGAAATGTTGGCGTATAATTATATTTTACACTGATTCTGATACTACTCAACTATAATATCAAATTTAAATTGGCACAAATAAACAAGTTCTATTTCCTCCACTTTAATTTTGTGGGAAAATCTACATTAATTTTGTTTCATCTTGATCATTTGGTTAAGTTCAAATGAGCCTGATGTCTACAGAAAATGAAATATTTTTATCATTTTTTTGTTCATATCCATTGAAGATTATTTTAAAGATATTATGAAAATTGGATCCTTTTGAAGGAAAAAATATATAAATTTGTATTTATTCAGTCTGTACACAAATTCAGGTCTCCTTTAAGGTTTAATTGATTGAATCAAGATTGTAAACAACTTCAGCACAGAGTTTACCATGGATCAGAAAGCAAATGTCTTATCAAAAATGTCCTTTTATTCTTTATTCCATTTTATCCCTTGCTTTTATATAATTTATAAATATAATAAAGCCTCATTTAAATATTCAATATCCTTGCAGAAACCTTAGCTAAAAGGAAAACATCAAGAGTTATTTAAGAAATTGAGAACCTATTACATAAGGAGCATTAAGTCACATGCTAAGTTAATGACATTATAGATTTAAAATAGCAAAGTATACTGTTGAAGGCAAAAGCCAAGGACCCTATTAAATATTACTCAAGCAAAACGATTGAAAAAAGTTGATTTTTATTATGAATACAGTATAAATGAGTGACCTGACATGGCTATAATAATTTCTTATCCTCATTTAGACAAGCTACTTCACCCTGACATCTACCTAGAATTTGTCATTTTGTGCCCAAGAATTTTTTCATATTTAACCTTACCTCTTCTTGCTTTATGCACACACATGCACCAGAACAGTACATCTCATCATGAATAGCTAATCAGAGGACCCATCAACATGCTGATCATTTCTTGGCTAGCAGAATTGTTGATGAGCAATAGATCATACTTCCTAGCCTCCAGCTTTTTTTTTTTTTTTT